>BJBW01011313.1:0-61472 GCA_004320125.1 Scolopax mira | reverse complement strand
CTGGAGCACAAGCCTTATGAGGAGAGGCTGAGGGAGCTGCGGGTGTTCAGTCTGGGGAAGAGGAGGCTGAGGGGAGACCTTCTCGCTCTCTACAACTACTTGAAAGGAGGGTGTAGAGAGGTGGGGGTTGGTCTCTTCTCCCAGGTCACAGATGACAGGACACCTCCCCAGCTGACCTGGTGAACTTGCATAGACGCTGCCCTTCCTCAGGATCAGCTTGTAACTGGGCCAGAACAAGTTCTGGGTACGTACCAGCTTCAGGCATCCCTTGAGAGAAGCACACAGGCAGGTAGAGCAGTGCTTGATTTCCACGTGATTAAAAGGGTCCCCTGCACATCTGTTTTCTGGAGCTGAGCTGTGGTTCTGTGAAGGGATTGTCCAGCTTTCTGCTATGGCCAAAGTGACTTTGAGGGTTGCGGTGGCTGCAGGGACAGCAGCTGTGGGAGGGATGCTGAGGAGACAGGCTGCAAGGAGGACAGCTCTCAAATGCAAGTTCCCCTGTCTCTGCTCTTGAAAGTCACTTAATGGAGAGAGGGATCTTTTTTCATAATTAAGGACAATATAGAAATATACGTAATGTCAAATTTTCCCCAAAGATGCAGAGAAATGCAGGTGGGAAAGGGAGGGGAGCCGAGGAGCATCAGCCAAGTGGAAAATACAAAGCTTTATTAGCGCTCCATTTTCCACACGGAGCACTATGGTGTTTTGTCATCTCCTGTGATAAGAAATGAGAAAAATGACCTTTATTTGCAGCTAGCTCATCCAGGCCCCTTGCAGGGCAGGCAGGTAACTTATTCCACTTGCCAGTCCTGCCTGTAGTTCGTTTGAGTATCTGTGTCTCTGCTGTGCTGCTGGAGGTGTGTGTGTGGAGAGGGCAGCGGGGTCTGTGCCCTCCCCCAGAAGGATGAAGAGCAGGCACATAACCCCAGTGAGCACCTCTGTGGGAGGGACACTCTCTTTGGACTCAATGCATTCAGCTCAAAAGGCTTCAGCTCACCTAACTCCCATTTAGCTTGCTTTCCTAAGAAAATTAAGTGTTGGCAGTTGCTCTGCCTCACCACAGTTGTGACCTCTCTGCACCGAGCTTAGAGACATAGAGATCTCAAAGATGATCTGACCCTTCATGTTTAGCTGAAAGTAATAAAAACATTTTTATTTTTATTTATAGCACTGGAATTCGACCAGCAGGCTCTGGGCTGAGCTTGTACCTTGAGGTGGGAGCTGCTTCGCTCGTGTCCCACACCAGTGCTGCAGGAAGCATCTCGTGGTGGGAAGATGAAGGAGAGCAGTGCCCCTGGCTGCAGGGTGGCCCTTGCTGTTCACAGGTGAGGCACAAGGACTTGGCAGGGTGTGGGTATTTCACAGACAGATGATAATAACCATGGTCTTTAGGGAGCAACTGGACTGCAAAAGGCGAGATGTAGTGAGGGGGGTGGGAAAATGCCCTTTGATTGCTTGGCTGCTTTTGAAAGGTGCAACAAGGAAGATGTAGCGAATGTGTAATTTCAACCAAGAGTCTCAGGGGCCTGGGCTTGGCTAAAGTGGAGAGACAGTTACTGTCATACACATGACCTCAAAAGAGTCACTTAGGGAGCTGGAAGCTATTTGTATCACCCAGCTTTGTGTGAGAGCCTCATCTTCTCAGCCTTTTTCTGTCATCTAAGCTTACACCTTCCCCATCTATGAAATGGGGCCGGTCTCAGGCAGCCACCAGGGGACTGTGGCTCATCCTGCCTGGATGTGCGCAGAAGGTCTTGAGGTGCTCACAGCAAAGCTACAGGGGCTGATGCCCTGTGTTAGTCACTAGTAAGAACCTGGTTTTGTATCTCTCTGTGTCAGGAGTTCTCCTCATTCTCTTTTGGTGGAAGGAGATCTGGAATCTTTATCTTTAAATCTGGAATGAAGGGTTTTTTTCACTGCCACCTTCAGTTGGCCTCTTGCAGCCCCTTGGGGCTGGCTGGCCCTGCAGCTCTGCCCCAATGGGCAAGCTGATGTGGGAACGGGGCTTCCCACCTTCTGCAGAAACGAATGCATAGCACCTATGTCCTCTGAAACCATATTTCTAGATATATGTGTTTCCCTTGAGGTCACTTCTTTCCTGGCCCAGACATAGTGCTCGCTTAGTTCTTCACAGTCTATTAAAAGCTCTTCCTGCGTAATGTTCTCTCTTTAGTAGACGGTGCCAAGTATATCCAACCACCAAAACCTTTCGCTCTCGGAGGGACAGGTTTGGCACAGGGGGTGTTTAGGGGAGGGGAACATGTGTGCACAAAGCTGAATACCATTTTTCCCGTGTTTATCTTCCCCTGTCACCAAGGGCCATCTGAGGGCAGGTGGGAAAAGTCACTCTGCGTTTTCATAGCACTTTAGTGGTATTACTCTGCCAGAAACAGCAATAAAGCTGTGGCCTATGGGCTTGCAATGACAGTTCAGCTCCTCATTTTGTTCCAAGCCCAGGCTGTGTTATCTGTCAGGAAGATAATTCCTTGACCTTCCGGTTAGGGGATGATCGCTTTGCTTAGTGATTAAGCCACTGCAGTAGATAACACACCATTTTAATCCTTTGGGAGCTGGTCCTGAGGAAGGGGGGGGCAGGAGGGGCTGCAAAAATACAGCGGCTTGCAATAGGTCTGGAGGCCTCAGAAATGGTGGCAACAGTGCAGAAACTGTGGCTGTATATGCCCATCCTCCTAAGTTAATTTGGTGGCAGACTGGGAAACAACCAGCGTATCTAGGGCACTATTTTATCGAGTGACAGAGCCATATGGTGCAGAAACCCACAGTCGTCTGAGGGCTTAGGTATGTCAGAAATCAAGGAGTCCCTTTGTGTATTCATCCTGTCTGCTGGCTGGCAAAGGAAGGTTTATAATTATTTTCCCTCCACTCTGTCAATGAATAATCAGCTAATCCTGCTGACTCGAGCTGGGGAAGGATGAGGTATAGCCTTTTCTGCTGCTTCAAAGTCGTGGCTGGGATACGGCTGTGAAGCACCCGTCTGGTGTGCTGGAAAGCCCCACAAGCCCACCTTAACCTTCAAAAACAAGTGCACCAAACAGAGTGGGGATGCACAGCCAGGCTTTGGGGTTGTACAAGTCATTGAGGGTTGGTACTTTGGGTCCTGCCCGCAAGTGAAGTCAGAGTAAGAGCTTTGACTGACGAGGTCTGACCCAGGAGGCTTCATCTTCCCAGACAGCTGTCTGTCCCCCCCTTTCTGCTCAGAGTCTGCTTCTTGCCCTTGCCAGAGAAAGAGAAGTTGGGGACAGGAGCCTAAACCCAGCCTGCCAGCTTGGGAGACACTATCTTTCTTGGGAGAACCTATTTTTTTTGTTCAAGCCTCTCTTCCCATACTGTCGGTGCACAGGTGAGGATTATGACTCCCCTTTAATCTGGCTTTTCCCTTTCTGAAGGTCCCTGCCCTCCTTGGAAACAACCCAAGCCTCAGGTTTCCTTTGTCACCTCTGTTCTGACACAGGAATGTGCTAGTTGTCATCATGTGCTTGCCTTTGGGCAATCGACCTTACCGGGCAGGAACCCAGCCCTGCAGGCTGGTGACTGCATTGAAATGGTTGTTGCTTACAAATAAAGCCATGCATGGATCCAGCCTTTGTGCAAAACTGCCAGCCAGCTCCCCACATTCCTAACGACAACTGGGCTATGGGCAGGCCATGGGTCGCCACCAACCCCTGGCAGTTTGACGTTTAATTTGGTCTTTACAGAAGTGAAAAAAAAAAAAAAAAAGAAAAGAAAAAGCAGAATTAAAACAAGCTTCAGCAGAAATATTCTTCTTCTCCCTCTGCTCTTGAACCAGATACTTCTGCAGCTCATCCTTCTCATCCTAGCACCAGCACATGGTAAAATCCTTTTAATGCCAGCTGACATTCAAACATGTAAGAAATGGTCTGCATCACTCTCTGCTCCACAGGGGCACTCTTGGCTGCTGCCCCAGAACTCACAGGGTGGCAGGTTGCTCAGGTCCCTTCCTGCTCTAACACCATGGGATGCTGCTGCATCCCAGCTGCCTAGAGGAGCACCTGCATGAGCCTGGGTTGGAGGAAGCCACCAGGCTTGGGTGCTCCAGAAGACACTTCCCTGCTACTGTGAGGGAGGAGCCTTCAACAGGAAGGAGACTTAAAAAGATTCAAAATTCATCATGATTCCCACGCAGAGTCCCAGTCCTATTTATATTATGCGTCTGCTCATTTAAGCGCCTATCCCAGGCAGCTCTGTGGAGCTTATTTCTCTTCTCCCTCCTTATTCCCACCACACATTTAGGACATGTTCCTCTGTTGTAGTGGCATGAGAGCCGTCATCATTGAGGATGTCTAGAATAGCTTTTCTACATTTCTCCATTTGCTGAGCTTTCCAGCAACTCCCCCAACCCTCGTTGGAAAATACCTCTCCTTTCTTACCTGTGGCCCTAAGTTCCTTCCACCATTCTTCATTCCCCAAAGGTATCTGAAATGTTCTGTGAAAGGAGCTGTTTGGCCATGCATGTTACTGTTGCATGAGACCTGCAAGCTGCATATTTTATGACTTGAAGGTTATTTAAATCTCCCACTTTGTCATTTCTTTCTTCTCTGTCGTGTTCAGCAATTCTTTCCTCTGGGCAGACATTTTGTCCCTTTGCATTTATGCTTCCACCTTCCCCATAGAAAAGACTTACTCTAACGTTATACTCTATACATCTGATATATTGACTCCCTGCTTGCAGGATGCCTCCCTGCACCAGAGGGCATTGCTGTGTGTTGTCATGGAGAGGATTCAGAGAGTGTTGCTGAGGGAGTGGGTACTGTGCAGCATGTGAATTTATATGGTGCTGGCATCGGGATGGACAGAAAGAGCCCCTGTGGATGATTGTCAGGAGACTCTGAAGAAATTCTCCTGGTAGCTGCATTACAGTAAATTTTCTGTGCATTTGGGGACTCACAGGCTGTGACTGAATCACGTGGTATCTGCATTATAGTACAGTGCCTTTGCAGGGAGGGATCTACAGGTTCCCAGAGACTGTGGGAGCCACAAGATACCTGGAGAGTAGCATGGTGTAGTCTGATCAGAGACACAGAGAGGACAGTAGCTCTGGGTGTGAACATCACTGCCTTCAGGAATCTTTATTTCCACAATTTTTTGATGGAACCATAAATAAAATGCATTGAAATGCAAAGAGGTACGTGCAGGTTCTTTGAAATGTTGTAGGAATCACAGAAAACTTCTGTTACAAGACAGAGCACCTTCTGCCTGGAAAGTATTAGGACTCGTAGCACCTGAGAGATGTGAGTTGGAGTGACAGCTACCACGTGAGGTGATATGGAGTGTATCTGCAGCAAATCTGAGATGTCAGGTGCTCTGACTAGTGTTGCATAAAGCCCTGAAGGCTCCCTCAGCCTGTCCACCTACCTAGCGTTGTCTCAGAGTAGGCAGGTCAGTTCTGGTCCTCTGAAACAATCCTCCTTGGCTTTACTTCCTCCTGCACAGTAGTAGGTGAAACTGTTAGCAGAAAAAGCAATGTCATGACTGTCAAGATATATCTAAAATTCCTGCTACAACACGTCATCCAGCCTGTATAAACTAACGATGAATTTACTGGTAGGGCTCATGATGAAAAGGCCATGAGGAGAAGCTGGGGAACATTGGAGCAGTTAGCCCAGCCTGGGCTCTGCATTGCTGGAGTTAAACTGCTGGTGGTGACCGAGCTGATCTGTTGAACATGAGCTTAGTTGTATCCACACCTCACTGGCAGTCACAGCAGCAGACATACCTTGGGATGCCAGGAAGGAAACCTTCCCTCTCATGCAAGGGGGTGCATCACTTCCCATGCCAAGCACTGGTCTAAGCAGGAGGACAAACACCTAATTGCATCTTCTGGGGCTGCCAGTGCTTGCCCCATTAGTGTTACACTGTCCAGGAAAGCAATGCAAGGGAAGCAAATTCACTGTGGTGCTGCTATTTTCAAATCAAACAGTAGCATCCCTTTGCTACACCACAACATCCTGGTTCTTCTGTAGATTTTTCAATATACACCACCCAAAGGCACGAAGCTCAGATTGAAACAGTTCCTGTCATTGCCCATGCACAGGCATGCCTCAGTTTAAGGAAGAGCAGGGCAAATTAGTTGGTTAGAAGCCTCCACAGACAAGTGGAGACTTGGCCTCACCCTGTGGCTGGCTCCCCAGGTACTGAGCTGTGGGTGTAGGCAGTGGGAGTAGGAGCCTTGGGGCCAAACAGGCTAGGAAATAAGGACAACTTGAATCTGGTGGGAGCAGAAAATGGTGCAGAAGCTCTTAGACAGTGTCTGGGTAAGGGCTTCAGAAATCACCTGGTGAGAGCAGAGTATCGCTCCTGTGTTGGGCTTCATGTCAGATGTGGTCTGAGTCCACTCAAGATGGTGGTGTAGTGGTCCCTCTACAATGAAAATACTGCCTTTCTGTTCATGGACCTCACCTTGTGTTTCTTTGATTTTGTTTTTTCCTTCCAGGCTTGAAGGAAACCTCCCAGGCTGTTTCTGGGAGGTAACCGTGATGCCTGTCTCGTTCAGTGTGGACTGGAGACAGGTGAGCAGGTAGCAAAGCTTGTGAACAGAGTGGTCCCCCTCCAGGGGCTAACAAAATGCATGCAGCTCGGCATTTATCAAACCTCTCAACCGCTGGCATAACGCTCAGGGCTTTTTTCGGGAGGGAACAGAAAAATGTCTTTCTGCTTTACCTACACATCTGTGTTTTGAGCTCCCTTCCTCATTTATTTTCCCATCTTTTATAAACCATTAAATAATTGTCAAGAATAGCGCAGCTTACATTGGAGGTGAATAAAATGAGAAGAAATTATCCCATCACCCTCTTACAAACCCAAATGCTTCCAGCAGCATCCGACAGACAACAGAGCCAAATCTCTTACTCCCCACTGTTTAGCTTGCTGTCTGACAAGGTGCCTCTGTGCCAGCTGCTCTTCCCCTTGGCCACGCTGTGCTGTTTAAGCAGACATGGCTTTGCAAACACCCAGGAACGCAGCATGCAGCAGAGGGTATTGACAAACTCCTCTCTGTGCCTAAAAATACCAACTGACACGTTACCCTTCCATCCCGTTGCCTGGGGATAGTGCAGGCAGGGGGAAATTTCCACCAGGCTCTTGGAAGCATAGCCTATCCCAAGGCATCGTGATTTACATAAATAATAAAAAGGTTAATACGTCTAAGCTGTGTTCATTCCTGGAATAACTCTGCTGGCTCTAGGGAGGTAGCTAATGGGATGAGCTGGCCCCTGTAACTTTAATATGCCGAAAGAAAGTGTGATTGCATGCTGTCATACATACAGATACCAGTGATTCTAGACAGCCAGGCTGGTACAAGGTTTTCTAGTCCCTGCCAGCATTTTAATTTAACTTTTCCATCTGTAGCTCCTGCCTGTTTCTACTAATGCACCTTCCTCCTGTCCTGCCAGGGCTCCCAGTCCAGCCTTATCTACGCCATTCACCTTCAGCCCCCCCAGTTTGAAAGCCTAAAGAGAAATTTTATGGGCCCTTCAAGTGCTTCAAGGTTTGGAGGTGATGACCAGAAGTGCAGGCTGGCACCTTAAAACTTTCATCCTTCACGAAGCACTAGCTGGAGAGTGGGAACCAGAGGAGCTGCCACAGCAGGGGGACACAGGCACATCCTTCCCTTGCAACCAGGAGTGGTTAATTAGAGGGATGCCTGGGCAAGTGGGAGGACATGAGTGAGCACTCCAGCTAGATCACCATGTGCCAGCGTGGCCTGGGGCAAGCCACATCAGTTCTTTCTGCTTCAGTCTTCCTGTACTTAGGCTGGGGGCGATAACTAGTTTACCTCACAGCCAGGTCCTGAGATTGGATGTGAGGAGCTGTAAAGCACTTAAGAACAAAATAGCACTGTCAGTTTGGTTCTGTAATACAGGATATTTCTTACTGCCAGAGTGATTTTGTAATGCGGGGGATTTCTTGCTAAATGGCAGGGATGTAGGAGATGAGTGCGAACTTGCTGGAGAATTATCTGGGTCCTTTTAGACTGGAATCTTACAATAATGAAATTGTGCTTCACAGAGAAGAACCTTGCTCAAAGAATGGGCTAAGGACAAAAAAGTCAGTCCTAGAACTGAATTTTTTATGCCCGAACATTAAGAGGGGCACATCCCCCCTACGAAGGCTACAAACGCTGGCCTTCCCCACAATCCTGGTTGTTCTGCACGAACAGCCAATGTTTCCAGGTACCTCGTACAGAAAAGTTCTGTATTTTTTTCTCTTCCCAGTGTTTTGCCTTCAGAACACCATGAAGTAACATTTTGCCAAGAAGAAGGGCAGAGCTGCCTCCTTCCCAGAAGCAGGCACATTATGATTTTTTTACCGAGTCTCAGTACTGCCTCTTTACAGTGGGTGCTGCTTGCTCCCCAAGGGCTTGTGTGGCTGCACTCTCACAAGGTGTACTGGGGCTCACGTGCCTGTACTGTGCTGCAAAGTAAATGTTTTGGGGCTCATTTCCAGAGAGACTGGGCTAAGCCAGTGTTTTCCCTTCCTTTGCCTATGATAGTCTTTTACAGCTATGACAGCTGAGTCCAACTCTGACAAATTTAATTCCCTAGGACGTTGACTCAGCAAAGCATTAAATGAGCTTAAACTTGCATGCTTTGAAGGAAGCCTGTGTGATCTGAGCGTAGGTAGATCCCTCCCAGAGCACCTCTGCTTTCCTGGATGTGGTGACTGCTCTACTGGGCAACAGCACAGTCTCAGGTCTGCAAAGCAGAACTCTGTCCAAAGAGAGCCTCAATCATCACCCATGGAGTGCCACATCTCCCTAGGCTTGTGTCTGGTCCTTATACTACCCTACATCTACTTTAAGAAGAAAAACAAAAATAAAAAGATTTTTAAAAATGCAGCCTGGCATTCTAACCATTACATTTTTGTCTTCACCACCAGAGAAAGACCACCCACAGCTGGAAGCAAATCTCTTGTTTTGGTGTAACAACTGGTGACAATGAGAAGCCGTCCTCAGGTAGGATGCAATCAGCCTGTCTCTCTCTGAGGTCAGTCAGGGAGCAGAAAATGTCAGTTCCCCGAAGCAGTCACTTCCCTGATGTTCCAGGGCTGTTCTTGGAACTTTTGGAAGACTAGTGGTGGATGGACTTTGTATTGCAAATTCTGTGCTTCCCACATCGCCCTGTCCAGGCTTGGCTTAAAGACATCCACACCAAAGTAAGTCCCCTCTCAGAGCTGTGCGCACTGCATATTCAGCATTGGTTTGGTGAACAGAATTCCCCTGGCATCGGGAGAAATGTTAGCACAGGATGAGCCTAGAGCACCATAAGCACCACAAGGGAAACACAGTAGGTACCCAAGGCGAGAAATCTAGTCCTCACGTCTGTCTTAACCATGTGGTGAAAGGATTTACAGTAAACTGGGTTAAAAAATACCTTCTAAAATATTAACCAGTGACGGTGCAGCTGCTCCTCCTAATAGCTTTTGCCTGCCAAATTCAACCTTGACAGAGAGATCGTGTTTTAAAGATGGATTGTGTGTGAAGAGGCAGCATGCAGAAGAGACCGCTGGCACTCTCGCTGGCACTGAAGGGCTCCAGCTTTAGCCCAGATACTGTTAAAAAACAGAAAATCCCCATGAACAACATGGTCTCTGAACTCTCAAAATGGGTGAAAGATTCATCCATTTGAATCTTTCAAAAGAACTGCTCTTTAGTCAATGCTTCTGCCCCGTGTGTGAGTTCTCTGATGTCTAATACCAGAAGAACTCCTCCTGCAGCCTTGGTTTCACTGAAGTGAGAAGCACAGGGCACCCACCCAAGGAAACCAGGCTGCAAAGCTCTGGGCCTCTGAAATGACTTGTCTTATTCTGCCATAGCCAACAGTGTGATGGACTCTTCTTTCCCCATACTGTGTGCTCCATCATGTTGTCTCACTATGCAAAACATTAGTATATGCTATTGTGAGTTTTACCTGAAAATGAACCCCAAGACTTGGTCTTGTAATGCTTTTTAGTACATTTAAATTATATTGGAGTCTTTCTCCCTAATGTTTCAATATCTCAACTTCAGAAATCCTGTGAATATTCAGAGTAGTTTCTAGCAGGTCAACTTCCAGCAGCAGTCCTAATCAATGGGCAGTGCAATGGTTTTCAAGTGGGGTTAGAAGTGTGTCTACATGTCAGTGTTTGGCCTTAGATTTGAATGTTTAGTGGTATTGGATCCAGATTTTGGGTTGTCCTGTTAGATCTATGGGATACAACATGGAACCTGGAGCTAAAGTCGCAGGTGTTTAGGAGTTGAAACCTGGGAATTTGACGCTAGCTGGATCTAAGATGTGTTACCACTCACAGTTTTCCTGATAATTATTCTTTTGTTGGTGTTGCTTTTCAAGTAAAGGTATTTCAAGGTCTAGAGATCATTCTGCAGCGTGCACCCAAATGGCCTAGAAGCAAAGTCTTTATTATTTAACCTTATAATACAGCAATAGCCTAAGATGTGTTTTCTAGACCCAAGAGAGGAGCGACGTAGGTTATCTTTCTGCAGGACCTAACCAAATGTTATCAGCTGCTCCTCTGCTTTACATAAACCTTGTTTTACTTCTGAGCTGTGAGGTAACACGTTGCTTGCTTTGACTTTTAGAACTCCCTGGCCCACAGCTCAGCACCAAATATGCCTCGTCTAAAAGGCCCATACTTTTTACTTGTGTCCCAGGGTTTAATTTCTATTCCCATGGATATCCAGCAGTAAAACTTCTCAAATAAACAGAAGCATAAGCAGATCCAAGAAATACCTTTCATTCATCCACCCAACTTGTTGACTTCATTTTTCCACTGTGCACTTTCAAACAACTTAAAAACTCCATTGACTTTCACAGAATTTGGACTAGAACCACTATAGAAATAAAAAAATATCCATACACAGATTAATGTCTTTTGAAAAAAAATATCTTTTTCTTAGTTTGCACATTCAAAACTTGAGCTGCACACTTCACAGTATAGGAACAGTAGTTTGCCAATCCAATTATCACCATGGAGAGGTGTTTTGATTAGTTCAGCAGTAGCCCCAATGTGTCAAACGTAGTCATCAGCAGGAGACAGACCCCAGATGTAATTACAGGCGGTGACCATGTAATTACATGCCCAGGTGACATGTCTCCGGGGCTGTAAAACCTTCTCAGTCTACACTGGAAATGCCCCGTCAGAGGGAGGTTTGGACAAACCCCTCACTTAGATTGCAGTAGACCTTTAGGTTAAAGTGTGTTCCAGTTAAGAGATTGCCTCTGCTTATTCACCCACCACATTTTGCCTTCTTTCCTTTGTTTCCCAGCTCTCCCCCTTTGCCCTCTGCTAAATGGATCGAGCAGTGAACTTCAACCACAGCACAATGAGGTGGGGAGAGAAAGCCCTCACATCCATGCTGGCAGGCTTTCCCTGCAGCCCTGAAGGCTGCAAAAAAGAGGAAATGTTGGCTATTCTGGAATCACTGCAGGTTTTATCCCAACTCCAGTTCTGCCAAAAAGCAAGGGGAGTTTTGTGCAGACTGGATTTGAGCCACTGGCCATTTCTCTTCTAGGTTTTTGCAGCTACAAAGGCACACATGGACCACTGCTGTACAAACAACACATGAAGAAGACTGGTTTTTATCAAGGATCTTGTCCAATCTTACAGCAGGATTGGTTTCACTGGTCAGATTGCTGCTTTGAGGACTAGGGTGAGGGGGCAGACTCCCAGCTGGAAACAGCAACACAGCTGTCTTCCCCACAGTTACCAATATTTTTAGATCTTGGTGTTAATTAGTGCTTTTCACCAACGGATATGTTTCACTTTATTAACCACTCAAATAAATAAATAAATAAATAACAAAATAGTACTTTGTGCTTTGTTAGCATCGTTTGTCCAACGTCTCAGAAGCATTTTGCCGAGCCGAGTGTTGCTATTTCCTGCGAGTCCCAGCCATCCCAAGAGCCTGACTCTGCTTCTGTTTCTATCAATAGGAGCAAGGCCAGCCCCTGAGGACTCGCCTGGAGTTACCCAGCGAGCCAGCAACTGATGGAAGAAACATAGCTCAGGTGCCCTAATTCCTACTTTCATGCTGCCTGCCCTCAACAGCACCAATTGGAACTTACTCTTCTTCAAATCACAGTACATCAAAATCAAAGAAAATCCCTACTTGATTGATTTTCAACATTGTTTGTACAACTTTTCCACCATTGCAGTGCACCAGGGTGTGCTTGGTCTACTGTTGTTGCTGCTGTTCATTTAACACCTTCCTTAAAGCCTTCTAAGAGGTTTCTGACCTGATGTCACCTCCTGGGAAATTCTGGTAAGCAATCTATGCCTCCATGTCTGTGCTGTACATCAACCTTCTTCTAGTCTTCTCTTCTACTGTATTGTTTGCCAAAGACATCCGTGAGGAAACAAGATCCCGGCTGTTCTTGCTGCTTCTCCCCCACACTTCAGGTCCGATGCCATCACCACAGCAACCCAGCACGGCATCACGGATGGTGGAACAAAGAGCTGGCGCTGCCCAGAGCCAGGAAAAAAAACCAGCAGAAAACGCCTGGTTTGGGTGTGTGCTCGTAGCTGCAACCCAGCAGAGAGTAACAGAAACCTGGAGCAGAACACTGTCTTACTTGAATACCATGCATGGGGCATAGGTAGGGTTTTCACATTTCCAGTGCATTAATGGCAGAAGGACTCAATACTAAATGGTATTGAGTTATAAAAAAGCCATGATCCTCATACAAGAGAATCTGTAACGTACCTTATTTTGTGCATTTACTCTTTCTTGTGCCCTGTGTAAGAATACAACTCTTAGCACCAGTGGACAGATAAATGCTGCCCTGCTCAGTAGACAATGATAAGAGCTGGGTGAATGTCTCATTGTATGCAGCTCATAGAACTGTTAGGTTGGAAGGGACCTCTGGAGGACACCTGGTCCAACTTCCTGCTCAAGGCAGGCCAAGTTGGATAAGGTTGCTGAGGGTCTCCTCGAGTTTAGAGAATTCCCAAGGGTGGCAATTTCTCTACACAACCTGTTTGCAGATTTCCATTTTAAAATGATCCATGTGTTTGCCCATAAAGGCCAGACTCCACAGGTTCATTTTTATATCTTACTGAACAAGTAGGTTGCGTGAGTGCCCATGTGTTTGTGGACTGCTCACAAACTTCTCTCCTTCTCCCTCTCCTCCAAAAGGAAAGTGTTTGTGAGCGCTCCTAACATCTTCTGCCCAGCTCTGATCATAATGTCTACTTACATGGTGTTACAAAGTCTTGATCTGTGCTTTCTCTGCTCAGTACCAGCAGCGGGCGAGGGGCACCCAGGGGCGTATGGCATTCTGTACTCCAGCCCTCCTCACCTTCGGCGTGGGAGTGGTGGCTTTGAAAATGCAGTTCCATAACTTAAAACCAAGCTGCCCATCACTCAAGGCAGGCTCAGCTGGGGTGGTTTTGGTTCTTAGTCAGTAGGCTCTACTGATCGGAGTGGTCAGTAGTCTCTGTTGTCTGCATTTCCAGCTGAAAAGAGAGCAGCTGAGGTCAGCTCCGGTGTTGACAATCGATAGGTACCTCACAGGCTTCAAGCAGACTTCTTCTGCAGCCCTCTGAGAAAATGTGTGTGCTTATGGGGGGGTGGAGGACACAAAAGCTCGCTTCCCCTCTGTAAAGATGACTGAAGTCAGTCCTTAAAACACACCCACAACAAAAACATATTTAAAAAGTATGTGAAATAGCTGCCACGTTTTTGTGCGGTACCCTGTTCCCCCAAAACAAGAAATTAGGGTGGTTGTTGTTTTTTAAATGTTAAATGTTAACGTGGAGGAGCTTTCTGATGCATTATGAAGAACAACCGGTGGTGTATCCCCACTCATTCATGACAAGATCTTTCATTTCTTATTCAGTTGGGCATGCAGTTCTGCTTCCAAGGCCATCTTGTCAAAAGTACGCGTGTTCGTCTCCTCCCGCACCTTTTCCCGGACATGGAAGGACGCCCGGGCGACAGACCTAGCATTTTCTAAGACAGTCTTCTTCTCCTTGAAGATCTGCTCACTCCTCTCCAGCTTCCTCTCTATAGAGAGGAGGATCTCCCTGCGCCGTAAGTCCTCATACTGTTCCACCTTTTGCTTGTTCATCTTCTGCACTTTCTCCTTCTCCAGACGGCTCAAGACCACCCTGCGGGCCTTTTCTTGGACGACTTCTTCAGCTACCTGGGCAGCATGCTGGAGCTTTCTCTCTGTCTCTCTAGCCAGGGCCTCCAAGTGCTCCTTCTGCTCCCTTTCCTTCTTCTCTGCTGCCAGTTTGGCTCGCTGGATCTGCATGTCCTCCCGCCTGGCCTTTTCCCTCAGCTCCTGGTTCCTCTTCTCCACTAGCTGCTCATAGTTCTCCTGAGCCTTGGTCAAACTCATCTCCAGGGAGGCCTTAAGCATTTCCTTCTCTTCTGCCTCTTGCTTGGCCAGTTCCTTGAGCAAGGCTTCGTGCTTCAGTTTCTCTGCTTGGTTGAGTAGTTTCTTCTCCTTCTGCAGCTGCACCTCCTTCTTCATCCTCTTCTGCGCGGCCGTGGTCAGCTTCTCTTGCAGGAGCTGCTCCTCTCGCTCCCGGTGCTCCTTCTTGCCCTCCTCCTTCGCCTTCAGATTGTGCTCTTGATGGAGCTTCTTCTGCTTGTCCTCCTGGATGGCCCTCTCCAGCTTCTCCCTCCGCAGACGCCCCTGCTTCTCCGCTTGCTCCCGCCACCTCTCCTCGCATACCAGGCGCTGCCTCTGCTTCAGCAAGGTGGCCTCCTCCTGCTCCTGGCTCAGCCTCCCCCGACGCTTCTCCACCTGGCTCTCCCACATCCGCTGGCCCTGCAGGAGGGCCCTCTGCTTCTCCTTCTCCTCCTGCTCCTTCCGCTGCTCCGCCAGCCTCCGCTGGCTGTCCCACTGCAGGTGGGCCGCCTGCCGCTGCTCCCGCAGGAGGTTGGCCTCCTGGTGCTTGGCGATCATCAGCGCCGCGATCTTCTTGTCCCTCTCGGGCACCTCCGACAGACCCTTCTTCCTCTTCACCTCCTTGACGATCCTCTCCACCTTCTGGGCCGTCTGCGGCGAGTGGCTGAGGTCGCCCAGGCTGAAGCTGCGCCCCAAAAGGGAGCCGGTGGCGGCGGCAGCTCCCCCCCGGCCCCGGCCGCCCCCTTTGCCCCGCAGGCTCTCCCCGCTGTAGGAGGAGGATGCCCCCGACTCGGAGGAGGTCTTGCCCCAGCTGCCCTCACGCCGCTTCTGCAGCGAGTCCAGCGAGTGGCTCTTGCCTTTGGCACCCCCCGACGCCCGTGCCTTCCCCCCGCCGGGGGGCCGGGGTCCGCCGCTGGTGGTGGCGGCGGCGGCGACGGCAGCCCGGGGGGCGACGCGGGCGGCGGGCGAGGGCGGCAGGCTGCCGAGGGGCGCCAGGATCCGCCTCTTCTCCTCCCGGATAATCCTCTCCCGCTCCTCCCGGCACTGCTGCAGCTTGCGGCGGCGCTCCCGCTCGTAGGCCTCGTAGAGGCCGGCGGCCACCCGCATGGAGCGCCCGGGGGCCTCCCGCAGCAGCTCCCCCAGCGCCCGCGGCAGCAGCTCCACCGGCCGCACGGCGCAGCGGGCACAGGCCTCCAGCGAGCGCGGGCTGGTCAGCACGTACCGGCTGCCCTCCGCCGCCGCGCAGTCGAAGTTGTAGAGGTCCAGGTGCAGCAGCGGCGACTGCTCCCCGGGACGGGCCGGTTCCCCCCCCGCCGCCCCGCCGGGGGCCGGGCAGGGCTGCGGGGGAGGCTCGGCCGGCGGCTCCACCATGGCGTGGCCTGCAAGGGGGGAGAGCGGCGGCGGGTGAGCGGACCCCTTTTGTCTCCCCGGGAAGGGAAGAGCAGGGCGGGCCGGGAGAAGGGGGGTGGCGGGGTCCGCAGCGAGGGGGGGTGTCCGGGCTTCGGGAGCGCAGTTTGTGGGGGGGTGTGCGTGTGTGTTTTGGGTGGGAGGTGTCAGTGTTTGGTGGAGGGGGGGTACCTGGCGTGGGTTTGGGCGGTCAATGCGGGTGTTGGGAGAATGGGCTCGGGCGCGGCGTATGTGGGAGGGATGGGGAGGTGATGGGGGTGTCTTTAGGGTGCGCGGGGGCGTTGGAGGTGACGGGGGTGTTGGTGGTGGCGTGGGGTGCAGTCAGAGTCCCTGCGGTACGTCTGGGCTGTGGGCGCAGGCGTGTTTGGCAATGGACGGGGGGGTACCGGGGGTGCAGGGTGTCTGTCCGGGACGGGGGTGGGGGAGAGTTTGGGTGGGGTGTTCGGGCTACGAACGAGGATGCCTGCGGTGCACCGGGAGCGGCGGACGGGGGTGTCCGGGCTGTGAATGATGGGGGTGTCGGGCAGGGCTGGGTGTCGGGCAGGGCTGGATCCGGGACCGGGACCACCACCACTCTCTTCCCCCCCCCCCCCCCCCGGGGCCGGCACCCCCCCAAGAGCAGGATGGAGCCCCCCCCGCTCGCCCCGCTCTTCCCCCGCAGCACTCACCGGGCGGGCGCGGCGGACAGCCCCGCGCTTTGTCTCGGTGCCGGCAGCCGGGGCGGGGGGGGAATCAGGCGGGCGGCGGCGGAGGCGGCTCCTCCATGGTACCCCGGCCCCCGCGCGGCGCCCCCACCTCCGGGGCGGCGGCGGGGACGGCGGCCGCCCGCAGGCTGCGGCGTCCCGCGCTGCCCGCTGCAGGCCCCGCACGGGGGGCGGGCGGAGGCGGGAGCGAGGGGAAC
Source organism: Scolopax mira (assembly GCA_004320125.1). NCBI lineage: Eukaryota > Metazoa > Chordata > Aves > Charadriiformes > Scolopacidae > Scolopax > Scolopax mira. The sequence goes on along the minus strand of BJBW01011313.1, from coordinate 44,771 downwards.
CCGCCCCGCAGCCCCGCGGCGGGGCCGGGCCGGACCGAGGACAGCGCTGTTACCGGGGGAGGCGGTGACACGAGTTGTCACCGGGGCCGGGCCGGGCCCGGGGGTGGTTGGGGAGGTGGGCGTCTGTCCTTCCCTGCGGGCATTCTCCATCCCCGGGTGCGCATCCCTCCATCCCGGCCTCCCTCCGTGCGCGCATCCTTCCCCGCAACCTTCCCCATACGAGCGGCACCGCCAGGGTCGCGCCCGCCCTGTTTTGCACCGTACCCGCAGGCAAACAAGCCCATCCGTGTTTGCGGTTAACACAAGCGAGGAAAAAGGGGTGTAGGAAGGAGGAGGGGGGTGCTAACCCCGTTTTACCACGGGGAGCCGCGGGGAGATGAAGGTGCCTGCCTCAGGCCGCCTAGGGAATTCGTGCCGGAGGTGGAAAAAAAAGGCACAGCTCTCAAATTTCGGTGCAAAGCAGTTTCCAGCCACGGAACTCTATTCCCTTTAGTTTAATGCAAGCTATTGCTTGCTGCAGGGATGTGTCAGGACCGAGAAAGAGGGAACTAGAGCGATGTTGTGGGCAATACAGCCCACCTTTGCAGCTACCCACTTTGAATCCGTTGGTTGCACTTATTTGATGGATCCCCCGTTTCTACAGGGATCCTGGGCTCAACAGGCAGTGGGGTTGAGGAATACCCTGCTCTAGAAATCCTGTTCAGCAGAAAGGGGATTGTTGCTGGTTGTGGAGCTGCAGAGCATCTGTGCCACATAGTGGAGCAACTGGTTTTGTCAGGCAGAGGACAGTAGTAGCAAATGCACCATTAGCCACCGTGTTACAACTTCAGTGCTTTTCAGCAATTTCTTGTTTAACCTCTGCAGGCTCTGCTTCATTTCCTTTGCTTTAATAAAGAAGGACATGGCACTCAGCAAATGACTTCCAGGATGGCCCACGACGAGGATACAGAGCAACAGAAGGACCCAAGAAAGGGAACCCTTGGGAGAAAGCTGAAGAGCTGCAGGTTGGTTGTGTTTTCCTATTGTACAGGCCAAGACTTTGAATTGTGCTCATCCCCGTGATGCTGAATGCACACAGCAATGATACATCCACATGAGTGGGCAAACTCCACCAATGAACCATATTGACTATGGTTCATATTGACTAATCTGATCTCATTCATTCATCACCATCTTACTCTGCAGGGGACGATTATAAAGCTTGGTAATTAGTTACGTGAAAAATCCTCAGGCCAGAGAACTGCTCTCTGGTGTCTGAAGAGCCCAGCTCCCTGGCTGATGGGGCTAACCATGGTAGCTGCAGCATTGGAGCTGTCAAGCCACAGCTGTTTCTCTCTTCGTGGAAAACCTTAAGCTGGTAAGTGTATGTGCCAGGTAAGGTGTGGGCTTCTCAGGGCTTTTGGCAGGTGTTATGGTTTGAGAAAACCCATAACAATTTATTGTTGTTTAGACAATTATTCTATCACCCGATGAGCAGAAACACAAGGAAACACGAGGGTTGAAATATGAATGGATTTAATAGGATAAGACTAAATAATTAACAATAATACTAAAGGATCGGTGTTGGCTCTGATGCCAATATAAAATATACAAGAATTATACTCAGCCAATCCTATCATCAGGAAGCTGTGCACTCCCTGCAGGGGACAGTAAACATGGGACACTGGGAGCACTACGGCTTCAGCAGGAAGGGAAGGGCTCAGGGGTCTGGCACCAGGCAAAAAGTTCTCTGGACCACTGCCATCAAGGGAGAGAGAGCACTTCTCAGCAAACGTTCTAATTTATAGTGAATGTGATGTTCATGCTATGAAATAGTCCTGTTGGCCAGCCTGAGTCAAGTGCCCAGGCCTCACTCTCCTCATCCCTGTACCTGGCAAGGCTTGAAAACACGGAGATCTTCAATCCCACATAGCCTAGCTGGCTATAAAGTAAATATCTTCATTAATTCAGACACTAGAGTCCTCTAAAAGTGCATTTTCCCCAAGCATTACAAGAGACATTAGTCTTGTGTTGATCAAACCAGGACAGCAGGTTGCTGTTTCAGCCTCCAGTGGGGTGTATTTTGGGGGTGTATTTTGGCCTTGCTCTTTCCCTGTGGATCTTTAGGAGTCCCATAAGTAGTCTCCCAAATGCAACTGGAAGGACATTTATTAGGATATTTTAGAAGCAGCTGGATATGACTTAGGGGACATTAACACACACTACCTAGATGTGGCATCATATCCCTACCTCATCAAGACTAAAAGAGATTTGGAATTGGTCAGAGGGGATCTCTGGAGGAGTGAAGAGGATCACTGCTAGTGAGTCATTTTCCCACACACAATTATAAAACCTAATTATCTGTTGGCTAGAAATGTTTAGGAGTCTACGCACTCAGGTGGAGCAGTACTATAAGGTTACGCTCCTGCTTTAATTTTCCTTCTTTGCATTGCTGTTAATGATCACAAGAGATGTAGGGCAGCGGAAAATTGGGACTGCAGATCGTGGGGGTGGAAATATTTGTATCACTTCAACAAATTCTTCTGTATGCTTTTCATCGTGCATGTATTAATTGCTTTCTTCCCATCCAATTTCAAAACTGCCTGTACTTGGATTTTTCCCTGCTCTCCTTCTGAGAGCTATTTCACAACCTACTAGAGCTTAGTGGTGAAATGTTATCAGTTACTTTCAACTTCAGTTCTTCCTCTTTTTGGTTTATCTTCTCTAGTGAGTAATTTGCCCTCCCTCCTGCTTGGGTTTACGCCTTACAAATGTTTGTAAACTGTTTCCATATGCCCTCAGACCCAAGGAAAACATACTGTCACTGCAAATCAATCCCCTGCAGTTGCACAACCAGCTATCACCTTTCTTCTGACCTCCTCCCAGGCCCTCAGGCTCTCCCAGGAGCTGCTGCCCTGAGCTGAGCGGTGGGTTCCTGCCCAGCACTTCCCTCCATGCTGCCTGGCACAGGGCAGCTGTGTGCCCAGACCTGGTGCCAGTTCATTGCCTCTCTTCTCTCTTGCATCTCCTCACATCCCTTTCTCTAATTTGCTAACTCTCCTAAGTTTCAACAGTTTGACTTTTTGGAAATGTTCCCCCCTCTACCATGGGGAACGTTAGCTGGTGAATTATTTCCTCCTTGCTAAATGGCTTTTGTTTTCCAGGTTGTCTCCAGCTAGTTTGCAATTTCTACTCTCTCTCGGGCAGGCTGTGTTTATATCGTTGTTGGGAGGACCTGACCTAGCTATTGTGTAGTTACCTCAGCTCTCAACCTACTCACTCCTGTTTAGACTCCTCCTGGTTTTGCACCAGAATGTTCCTGCTCCTTCCCGAGTCCTGAAGATAAGGGGAAGGTGACAACCTTGGGGAGAGGAGAGTCAGGAGTCCTATGACAGAGTTTTTAGGCTCTCCTGGGTTATAGAGGTGTTTCTGCAGCCCCCTGCTAGGCTGTTCCAGTGGCAATCAAGACAGTGAGGCACTGTCCGCACCACTCACAGCCCAGAGGCTCTGCTTGATGTCATCATCTGTGGCTGGGCCTTGGCCATTTCACATGAGTCTCCAGGGAAATGGAGCTTCTGGCTGGGGCAGATGTGCAAAGCAGAAAAGTAGAGAAGAGTCGGGGCATGAGGAGGTAGCTGGAGATGGCAACATATGGTGAGGGACAATGCAGAGGGCAGAATTTTGCCAGAAGCAAAATGTTGGGCAGCCACTGGGGACAGACTTGCACAACAAATACTACATCCTGCACTAATTTAAAGCCAGGAGTCTAAGGCCAGGATGAGTTGTTATTAGTGTTCATCCTGCTGGGTGACACTATGGTGCGTGCTGTTTGGTGTCTCATCAAAAACGCTTGGTCCTCAGTAACAAAAGGGTTTCTTTGGTCCCAGGCTGGAAGGATCTCCGGGCAGTTGGTGCTCTCTATATTAAGGACTGGCACCACTGTTGCTGCATGGATGCTTTCTTGGGGTCCCTGCTTTGTGAAAGTTTGGCACATCTGCAGTAGTCTTTGTAGTTGAGTAAACCTATGCAGTTACCAGGGCTGGCAGAGAAAATTTTGAAAATGAGGGGAAAAAACCTTGTCACTACATATTTCCATGGAAACAAGTATAGATACGAGAGTAGATTTTACTTGCTTTGGGGGATATTCTGTTGTCAATGGCTATTTCTGGAGAAATTAGACCCAAAATCCAAGATGTGGCTGCTGAACCTTATGCACTCAGTTCTCCTGGCCAGGCTTGGCTTCTTAGGGGGAGTTCATGGGTCACAAGGGAGTTATGGAGCCCTTGCACAGCTTAATCATGGAGGATAGATTTGGCCCCGGGGTCATAGAGCAAACTTAAGATGAGGTGAACAAATACATGGATCACTCAGAAATTAGTACGAGGAGGTCTTTGTTATATGAGAAGTCAGAGTACACCGTTAAGAGTGTTTGCAGGACTGCAAACTACATCTCCATGAGCTCCACTATCCATATACAGATAGTGCAGTGACCCAGAATCATCTCTAATAAGGAGGTGCAAACTCAACAGGAAGGTTACATGCTAAAGCTTGTTACATTTTCAAGCTGAAGCTGAACTGCAATTATGTTCCATTCATTTACTTGGAAACTGTTTGTTTTGAGCAAATGATCAGTCTTGCATGCTGCTTCACTTTCCAAGCTGAGCTATTTGTTCTGGCACAGCCTGGAAATCACAACGTGAAGCTGCTGAAGAACAGTGGGAAATAAGGCATTGCTGGCGACTCTCTTCTGGGGAAGTAAACTGCAAAGTGTAATCAAACAGAAGAAACTTAGATTAAGACTGGAGGTTTTGAATTATTTTAGTTTTAAGTAATCTGAGGTGTTTATTAGGTGAATAGTAACAATTTCTTTCTCTTTCTGTAGGATTTCTACCTTGACCATGGCATGGATTTTATCGGTTAGGTATTTTTAGGAGAACTGCAAAGATCTCACGTCTCCTCCTTACCCTGTTGGAATCCACACGGAAACACAGTTTTCCAGGGTATAGCACTCAATGTTCCTGTCTAAATATGAGCTACTTCTTCATTCCTAGACTGTACTTGGTCTTGCCTGGTGGTGCTGTGCCGAGGAGCTTGTAGACAGAAGGAAGAGATTCCCTGTTTGCTTCTGCTCTGCTCTGGGAGGGAAGTGCAATGGGGAGCATGGGAGAGGTCAGGCTTGGGAGCTGGACCCTTCCTCACTTTGTCAGCCACACACCTGTGCTTTTGGAGCATGGAGGTATGTGGGGTCTTTGTGTATGGCCTGCATGGCTGTAAGTTGTGGCCGGAGGAGACAGGCAGAGCAGCATGTTAAGCCCGTGATGCCTGCCTCCCAAAACTCGGGGGAGTTGGGAGAGAAAGGCAAATCCACTGTCCGTGGAGGCAGAGTGACCACACACGGGCAGAATCGCATCACGCACCCGCATGAGGCCCAGGGAGGTGATCACCCCCAGATGAGCTGCCCCTGCTGTTTTAACACTGCTTAACAATAACCTTGGCTACAGCCAACCCCCTTATGAATAATTCTGCTTAATTACAGGCAAATGTCTGCAGCTGAAGCCTACTACTCATAATGATAGGATTACATTTAAATTCCCCCAAATTATATCTGTATCTGCATGTTTAGACTCTGGAGGGGATAAACTCTATTATTATCTACAGCAAGAGCTGGGATTCCTAGTTCCTTAGGCATCAGAAAGCATCCATCCTGAACCCTGAAGGCTGTACCAGTTCCAGTTCAGTTCAGATCCCATCATCTGAATGCCATGCCATCAAAACCTCCCCAGGAAGGGAATCTGTTTTACCTGAAGAGCGAGAGACTGCAACTGGAGACAATGCCAAATAGATTTTTCTTTTCCATTGGGTTGATAACTGGGAATAAGGCCAGCTGGAATACTGCTGGAAGGAAATCTTCCTCACTCCGATCATATTTGCAATCAGTTTTTATGCCAGATGTTGCCTCAGAAAATATGAAAGTCAGCAGACAGTAATTTTAATATGCAGCATTGCAGCTTGAAAAGGGATGAGTTTTTATAGAGAGGAAAGGAAATAAAGATTTACTGCTTCCTTGAGGTGCACAGAGTCTACTATACGTAGATAAACAATGCAACATCATGTGGAAGAAACAGATGGGAATACAAAAAGTTAGCAAATGTCCTGTAATAAAGCCCTAGAGTAATAGGAAGATTTTTAGGGCTACCCATGATTTTGATGAATAAGTCAAGTGATGCCTGACTTCTTGATAATGAAAGGAGAAGCCAAGAGTAAATCAGGCAGCTCTTCACAGGACAACCTGGGAAATTAAGTTCTCATTGGAAAAACAGAATGACTGAGGACAATGGGTGTTAGACTGGAACAGGTTTTGTTTCTTTGCTTTGTCACTTTTTTGCCTAAATAAATGCTGTGACAGGGTACCTTTGGGGGTCTGGGCCTCCTTCTTCTACCTGTGAAGACAAGTAATGGCACCTTCCCTAAGTGGTCTGTAGCTGATGTGATAATGAAGCTGTGTATTAAATATATTAGATAAAGTCGGCAGTGGGAGGATGTCAAGATGGTTGAAAGGTAATTTAAATTAATCACAGGATTTTAAAGTGAAGGAGATCTTGTCCTTCAGCCTCTTTGAAACAGAATCCCTCAGACAAGCAAAACAGGATCCCCTATACCTCTTTATTGTAGCCCATAAGCAATAATACAGCTACTATGTCATTGAATAGATACTAATGGGAGTGAGATGGATATTTTCCTGTAACAGTTTTGTAGAATTGGTGTTTCATATATACGTGCGTGTCAGTCAGATTCTGCAGTTTCTCTGTTTACACCAACAGTTTGGCCAGACTCAGTAATTTGGGGTCTGTTGTATCGATTTTTTTTCCTGGCTTTTTAGCGCAGCGTAGGGCTGGGATTCATGGGATGGTGCTGGACAAGCTGGTACAGGTCCATGGCACTGTGAGATATCCGTGCAAGATGGATGCTATACAGTGGCCCAGGTGGATGATTCTGCTGGGGTCTGGGTGCACCTCTCTTGGAGAAGGGTTGGGTGACAATTGCAGGGGGTGTCTGAGCTACCCATTTGAACCAAATGCCAAGAAGGACAATGTGATCTTCTGGTTTACTGGGCAAAGTGTCTCTGGTAGAGGTGAGGGAATACACCACTGGTTTGTGAGGAACTGAGGAGAACCTGTTCAGAATGCTGCTTGTTATTATGGTGTTAGGACATCCTGCAGGTAGGACTTTGGTGTTAAGAGAGATTAAATGAAGTTTGAGACAGCGGAGCTAGTTAGGATGATCAGCAAACCAGTAAGCTAGCCTTAGGACAGGACACTGAAAGAGCTTTGATCTTTGAGCCTGTAAAATGAAATTTGAGGCAGGATGTGGCAGATCTTCAAAAATACGCAAGGGACCAGGCAACTTGCTCAGTCAGGGCCTTCAATGTGTGCTGTATTTTGCTGTGCTAACCCAGAGGCATGTCACAGTCAGCCTCAGAAATGCAGGCTCTGAAGAAGCCACTCCCGTGAAAACCAGGGGGCTTTAGTTGTTGACTTCAACATGAGCAAGACCTGCAGCAAACTCCATTTTCCTTGCTCTGAACACTTAGTCCTTAAGTGAAGTGGAATTAATACCATTGTGCTGTGTGGCTTGAATCTAGCACAACTGGAGCAGAAGTCAATTTGCTGTATTTGAAAGAAAATTAATTAAGGCCTCGTTCGTTTCCCTCAGAGAGAACAGCTCTGGGTAGTTTCCAGGAGGTGATTTTTTTTTTTTTTTTTTTCCTTTCTGAGCTCCTTTGGTACAGGCCTGTATGTAGAGACCAAACATTATACAGCTTCAAGCCCCAAATCTCTGTAAGCTCCCAGGCTGTGAGCTGGGTCTCCTGGCTCCCATGGTGGCGTGACAGCCCCAGCGGCTGCTCCACAACTGTGCACTGCCTTTCTAGTCACAGAAAGGGAAGTTATCTCAGTGCAGGTACCCCGGCAGTACCCCGAGACAGGAGATATCAGGGCAAGAGATGATGCTCGTAGCCTGCTTTAGCCTCACCTGACTTTTATCAGCAGGCTATGAACTGCCCAGAGAGGGGCTGAACGGACTTGGAGATGAGGGCCCCAGCATCGTCCCCTCTGCTCTTGGGGTGCTTCAGCAATGTAGCAAGGTGGATGGTGTGACAAGGTTTCTGATTGACTGTTGTTTTGCCCATGTTGCTTGAGGAGTCCTTTGGAGATAAGCTTTTCTATTTGCATTTACTCTGAATATTAATAAATGACTAATACCCTGCTAAACATGAAAAATGTGAGTGGTTTCCAGTGTACGATCCTGGAAGTGCAATCCTGGCAGAACAGGAGATGTGTGCAGGAGGGAACAGGAGAAAACAAAGCAAAACAGGAGAGGTAAACCATACAGGAGGTTAATGGGTTGTGGGGATTTCAGGAGCACTTAAAAACTGATTTACTGCTGCAGAAATCCCACTTTGAACAAGTTGCCAATGAATAGGTCACATAGGTGTTATCAGCAAGAAGGCGAAGGAGCAAGAGAGTGTGTGGCTGTCATGTATACCCAAGTGGGAGATGACATTTGATAGAATCACGCCTGGCACGCTGCCAGCTCCGAGGAACAAAAAGGCACTTCTGGTATGATGCCAGCTACTTGCTTTCCTACCAGAATATGGACATGAGGGATTCATGGAAGCAGCCAAAGGTGAGTAGATCTCCTGCATCTTTGTCATAAGAGTTTTGGAGCTGTCTCACTAAGGAGAAAAGGGAGCCCTGTGAAGCTTTATTGAGTTTGTGTGGCCATGTCTTGGTAGTGGGGAAGGCTACAGAAGTGGCTTCTGTGAGAAGCTGCTGGAAGCTTCTCCCATGTCTGATAGAGACAACACCAGCCAGCTTCAAGAGGGACCCACTGGTGGCCAAGGCCAAGCTCATCAACAACGGTAGTAAGTAGCTTCTCTGTGAGGATGTATTTAAGAATGGGATAAAAAACCCAAACAAAATCATGCAACAGCAATTGCAGCTGGAGAGAGGAGTGAGAATATGTGAGAGAAACAATTCTGCAGACACCCAGGTCATTGAAGAAGGAGGGGCAGGAGGTGCTTCAGGTGCTGGAGCAGAGATTCTCCTACAGCCTGTGCTGAAAACCACGGTGAGGTGGGCTGTCCACCTGCAACCGCCAAGGTTAACAGTGGAGCAGATGTCCACCTGCAGCCCTTGGAGGACTCCATGCTGGAGCAGGTGGATGCCCAAAGGAGATTGTAACCCCGTGTGAAGCTAATGCTGGAGCAGGCTCCTCGCAGGACTTGTGGCCTCATGGAGAGAGAAGCCCACGCTGGAGTAGATTTGCTGTCAGGACTTGTGACCCCATGGAAAGGACCCATGCTGGAGCAGTTAGTGAAGAAGTGCAGCCTGTGGGAAGGACTCATGTTGGAGAAGTTCATGGAAGACTGTCTCCCATGGGAAGGACTCCACACTTAAGCAGGGGAAGAGTGTGAAGAGTCCTCCCTCCAAGGAAGAAGGAGTAGCAGAAACAGCATGTGATGAACCGATCACAACTCCCATTCCCTGTCCCCCTGTGCTGCTCTCTCTGGGGAGGAGTTAGAGAAAAATCAGGAATAAATTTAAGCCTGGTAAGAAGGGGGGAGGGGGGCGGGGGGGGGGTGTGTGTGTTTTAAGATCTGAGGTTTATTTCTTATTACCCTACTCTGATTTCATTGGTAATAAATTAACTCATTTCCTTGAGTCAAGTCTGTTTTGCCCATGGTAATAGTTGGTGAATAATCTCTCCCTGCCTTTATCTCAACCCTCGCGCTTTTCATTATACTTTCTTCCCCCTGTCCAGCTGAGGAGGGGAGTGATAGAGTGGCACCTGATGTCCAGCCAGGGTCAACCCACCACAGAAACCAAAAAATCTGGTGACGGAGCTGGGTGCTGAAGGGTCTCTGTGGCCGCTTGTTGGAATGAAGCTGTCTCAGTCTTTCGGCTTTGGGCAGCTCTGTGGAGGAGACAGCAAATGGCAGGGGGCAGGTACAGCACTCCCTCCTTGTCTGTGGGAGCACACAGCACCAGGGAGGAGGACATCGGACAGGATGGTAATGTTACCAGGGGCTCCTGAGCAAGGATGGGTTGTATTGCAGCCTGGGGTAACATTATCTCGTAGGCTATTTTTTCTCCTCTGATAATGCTTAGATTGTCATGAGACCTTTTCCAGCTAAGCACTACCATCAGGAGTCATATTTTATCTTGTGGCTTCTCTGTCAGAAGGGAAATCACCTCGAAATTGGGGTCATGTTAGATGTGTGGTGGCTGGACAGACATCGATAACCTGTGAAGTCCATCATGGGATGGAAGGGAGGGCGTGTGTGTGAGGGTGAAAGGTACCATTTGTTATCACGAGGATGTGAAGAGCTTTCAGTAGTTTGAAGGAGAGGATACAGATTTCATGGCTGGGATTAAAAAGATGTTTCTTTTATCTGAATAACCCAGTGGTGGGTCTGGATCTGGAGGACAGCAGCTGTCCCTGTGGGAGGTCTGCCCAGGCGTGCAGAACAGTGTTCGCTGCACTAGGAGAGATGCTTTGTATTGCTGCAAAATGGGGCTTCTCCCCACGGCATGAGCAGCCTGTTCCCAGTCCCCCCCATCCCACTGCCATGGGCTTGCCAAGGGAACCTGGGGGAAACATGGTGTGAGGTGTCCCACTGCCCCCATGTAGGGGCCACCCTCTTCCCTGGCCCCCAGGACAGCAGGTAGCAGCCTGACCAAATACCCATCGGCGTCTCTGCCAGGAAGGAGTGTACCGATGGGCTAGGACTCCTGTGATAGTAGTATTCCTTCTGTGGAATAAAAACAACATCCATAACCACCAGATAAGAAATTAATTGTTTAATCAGACAGGGATGCACAAAATAGATGTTCTTTGACCTCCCAGTGAAGTTGGGCAGCTTTCATGTTTTAAAATTTCTGCTACCCGAAATGAAATGTTTCAGTGAATTATTTCTTTTAAATTCTGTTCAAGCAACCTGAGAGCCTTTGAACGTCAGGAAATCTGTGCCAAAATACCTTGGTTGAGATTATAAGCTTTTTACTGAGGGAGAGGTGCTCTGGTGATAGCAGCTCCTGATCTTCCTTTATTGACACATATGTAAAAAAGGGAAAATGGTTCACTTCACTGTTCAGAACCCGGAGCCTGAAAAGAATGGGACCAGTAGGTCACAGGCACTGGAATGTGAAGAGGGAAGTACCTGTTTTGCGGGAAGTTGGTGGCATTTCCTTCCTTTGAAGAATCAGCTGTGAGCTAATGCTGGTGTGGGAAAGTAGGAAAACAGAAAACATCTGGAAAAAAACAGTAGGAAAACAGCTGGAAACAGAATATTGGATTGGACAGATCCATGGTCTGATGCAGTACAGAAACCTGGTGGCAAAGACATCAGTCTGTGCGGTGCTTTGGACATATAAGGTGGTCTTGTAAATGCTGATTTCTATGATTCCATAATAGACAAAAACCAAGCACAGTCCCATAAGTGTATCTGGGGCTCCAAAGGAAGAGCACGGTGGTTTTTTATTACAGCTTGATACAGTTATAAAAAGAAATATGTATGAAAGTGAATTAAGGAAACAAAGTATAGCGTACAAATGAAAAAGTACATCTAAATATTTAAAAATATTAACTGGTTGAACCTGAAAATGTGAACCAGCTTCCTGTGAGAGGCCATTTTAGTGAGGATTTGCCAGGAGTTGCTCCTTTTTGGGTGCGTTAATGCTCTGAGCAGAGGGAGCAGCGTGGCAGCCTCCTCACGGCTCTTTTCTTTCAGAGGTGTGTGGGTTTCCAGAATTCCCCTCCAGGTCCAGAAGACCAGTGGGTCAAACCAGAGCAAAATGCAAAGGTGGGAGGGACAGAGTGGAAATACTGGCCCAGCCCCAAGATTTCACAAAAAGGGCAGCTGTGTGAATCGGCAGGTTTTGTGTGCAGCTCCAGCTCCCACTCTCTTCCTTCCTGCCTTCAGGCATGTTTTTCTGGGTGACCATGTATGTTTTTCCTGCTTCTTTGGTTTTGAAGTGTTTACGAAGACAGTATTTATTGGGAACGTGTTGTCATGTACTGTATTCATGTCTTGCATCCGATCAAGTGATGGTAAGCCATTTCTGTAGCCTATTATGGGTTTTTACTCTGAACGTCACTGTGCTATTCTGGAAAAATTGGGAGAGTGAACTTCCACCTTTTCATCAGAACTACATCATCTGCCCTCCCCCATATAAGAGGGAGAAAAGCTCACTCTCCGTAGCAAAATAGGAATAATGTAGCACTTCTACAGAAGTGTTAATTTGAGGAAGAGAAGGGAAACACACAGAGAGAGATCCTTCTTGATTCCCTGTGTGCAGTGGTGGATACAGAAGTGCTGTCTTGGGAGAAGCTGCAAATAAGAGATGAAGGGAGAGGAGGTGGCCAGGAGGGGGGGACCTGATGAAATCCATCCACGAGTCCTGAGGGAACTAGCAGATGAAGTTGCTAAGCCCTTTCCATTATATTTGAAAAGTCATGGCAGTCTGGTGAAGTTCCCACTGGCTGCAAAAGGGTAAATATAACCCCCATTTCAAAAAGGGAAAAAAGGAAGAAGAGGACAACTACAGGCTGGTCAGTCTCAGCTCTGTGCCTGATGAGATCATGGAGCATATCCTCCTGGAATCTCTGCTAAGGCAGATCATAAATAAGTAGGTGATTGGTGACAGCCACCATGGCTTCACCAAGGGCAAGTCATGCCTGACAAATTTGGTGGCCTTCTACAACAGGGTTACAGTGTCAGTAGATAAGAAGAGAGCGACAGATGCCATTTACCTGGACTTGTGCAAAGCATTTGACACTATCCCTCATGACATCCTGATCTCTAAATTGGAAAGACACAGATTTGATGGGTGGACCACTTGGTGCATAAAGAATTTGCTGGATGGCCACACTCAAAGGGTTGTGGTCAACGGCTGAATGTCCAAGTGGTAGCCAGTGACAAGAGGTGTTCCTCAGGGTTCAGTACTGGGACCAGCTATTTAGCATCTTTGTCAGCAACAGGGATAGTGGCATTGAGTGCACCATCAGCATACTTGTTGATGACACCAAGCTGTGTGGTGCTGTTGACAGGCTGGAGGGAAGGGATGCCATCCAGAGGGGCCTGGATAGGCTGGAGAGGTGGGCTCACGTGAACCTCATGAAGTTCAACCAGACCAAATACAAGGTCCTGAACCTGGGTCAGGGCATTCCCAGGCTGGGCAGAGAATGTTTGGAGAGCAGCCCTGAGAAGAAGGACTTGGACATGAGGAGCTCAACATGAGCTGGTAACTTGTGCTGGCAGCCCAGAAAACCAACCACAACCTGGACTGCATCAAAAGAAGTGTAGCCAGCATGTCGAGGGAGGTGATTCTGCCCCTCTACCTCGCTCTTGTGAGAACTAACCCGGAGTCCTGTGTCCAGCTTTGGAGCCCTCAGCACAGGAGGGACATGGACCTGTTGGAGTGAGTCCAGAGGAGGGCCACAAAAGATGATCAGAGGGATGGAGCACCTCTCCTATGAGGACAGACTGAGAGAGTTGAGGTTGTCCATCCGGGAGAAGGCTCCAGGGAGACTTTATTGTGACCTTCCAAGTCCTGAAGGAGGGGATGGGGAGGGACCCTTTATCAGGGAGTGAATCCGTAGGCAGAGGGGTAAGGGTTTTAAACGGAAAGAAGGGTGATTTAGATTAGATATAGGGAAGAAATTCTTTCCAGTGAGGGCGGTGAGACACCAGAACAGAGAAGCAGTGGAGGTGTTCCTGGCCAGGTGTTCAAGGCCAGGCTGGATGAAGCTTTGAGCAACCTGATCTGGCGGGAGGCGTCCCTGCCCATGGCAGGGGGGGTTGGAACTGGATGATCTTCAAGGTCCCTTCCAACCCCAAACCATTCTATCAACCTACACGGTGCACAACTTCCCCCAACGCCTGAGGGCACCAAAACCGCGGGAAGGGAGCCCCCTATTTCCTCACGCAATGGCGGCAGCCTTGGCTTTATCCCCTCACGGCGCCCCCTAGCGGCCTCGCGCCGCCTCACCGGCGGCCCCTTTAAGGCCCGCCAGGCCCCGCCCCGCCCCGCGCGCCGCCGGCCGGCGGCGCGCGGGGCGGGGCGGGGCCTGGCGGGCGGCGGCGTTGGGCGGGCGAGACGCCGGGGCGTGCGGCCGCCGACCTTCAACCCCCCCCTTCCCCCCCCGTCCCCCTTCCCTTTCCCCCCCAAACCCCGCACCGTTGCGGCACCCGCCGCCTGCACCGCACCGCACCGGCCAGGCCAAGCTAAGCCAAGAGCCGCTCGCGACCCGCCCGGTGAGCCGCCGCGGGGGAGGGTTGCGCGTGACCCGCTGAGGGGAGGCGGTGAGGGGAAGGGGGGGGGGGGGCGGTGCGGTGCGGTGCAGCGGCCTGGCTCCGGCGGGGCCTGCCGCCGGCGTCGTGCGGAAGGAGGGTTTGCCGCCTACCTGCGTGTGTGTGTCGGTGGAGGGCTCGGTGGGTGGGGAGAGAGAAGGAGGGGAGACCCGCCTGGCTGCCCGGGACCCCCTCTCTGTCCCTGGGGCCTTGGCGGGACAGCACCCCCCCCCCTCACCCGGTGTCTTGTTCTGTCAGGTCACCTGTGGGACCGTCGTGTCGCGTCGTCCTCCTTCCCCCGGTCGGGAGCAGCGACAGAATGGGGGTCTGCAGGGTCTCCAGGGTCTGTGGTCCCCATCCGTGAACGCTGAGGACTCTGCCTGGCGTGGGATGAGCCCCCCCCCCGGCATTTAAAAACCCCGGCCCGAGGAGCTTTTATCTCTCTCGTAGGTTTTATCCCCTCGTTGAGCTGAGGGGTGCAGGGAGGAAAAGTGGTGTCTGAGGCGGAGGTGCAGGCGCTGCTGCAGATGCCGCTTTAACGTGAGAAACTTTGTGTTCTTCAGGGCTTCGCCTTCACTTTTGTATTTTGTGGTGCCTTTGGCCGTGCCCAGAGGTCAGGGCTTCCCTTTACACGTGTGCAGCGCTTAGGCTGAACCTCTACATGCGTGTGACAAATCTGTTGTAAATCCCCCAGAGGACACGGAACTCAAAAATAGCCTCACTGGGCTTTTCAGAGCTGAGAAGCAGTAACTCTTTTAGGTATTCCTAAAACTGAGTAAAAGATACCGTAATAAATAGTTCTCATTTCTAATATATGTACTTAATGCAAAAGGTGATGCATTTTTTCATCTCCATAGAGATACTTAAACATATTTAAACAAATACGGTAGTTTCAAATACTCAAGAGGGTTACATACGTTATTGTTGGGAATGGACTAGATCTTAGTGTGGTTACAGTAACAGATTTTGTTGTATGGAAGGAGGTGAGAGGAAGTAAACACATGAATTAAAAATATCCTGAAGCCATCTTTGGAACGGTCAAGAGCTAAACTGAGCTGATGGGCAGAGAGGATTTTGCACTTGTCTGGCTGCGCTTCCTAGTGGCTTTTTGTGCCTGTTCCCATAAATGCCATTATGTAATGGTGCTTCTCTTGGCAGGAGCCTATTGTCACCGTAATTCCTGAGGTTTCTGGAGCAATGCAGCTTGCTCGGGAGAGTCAGTGGTCAGAACAATGGGAAGAAAAGTTCTTAAGAGGAGGTTTTAACCTCTTTAATTTTTCATGCGGTAGGACTAAGCTCAAGACATCTGGATCTATTCCAGAGTATCTTTACTGTCTTCTGTTGTTCAGCTTGTCTTTCTCTTCTCCTAGGCTGCGCTATAGGTATCAGGTACCCGCTTGCATCCTGCGTCAGAGCTGGGAAGATGTTGACTCTCTCTTTTAATAATAGCAATTTTTATGCTTCTCCTCCTTTGTGTTCTTTTTTCTTGGTCTTTTCCCCTCCAAACAGAAGCAATATAGTTATTTTCAGAGCACTTTAACTGTTGCTTAGAAAAAAATAGTTGAGATAATGGGGAAAGGAGACTCTCCCAGTCTGCATCTCTAGTTAGAACTTGTCTGTATACATCAAAGGGAGGCAAAACGCCTAAGCAGAGAGAGAATTTGCATATTAAATGCCAGTGCTCTAAGGATCAGTGCTTTTGTGTCTGCAGTTTATCGCTGATTTCATCCCCTGCCGCCTCTTCAGGTGTCTGTCATAAATCTCTTTGCAAGTCTGCCTCCTTTTCTTTCTCGTGCCACACTATTTTTTGGGGGTATATTTCTATGCAGAGAGAATAATTCTTTCCAGTATTGTAATTTGGTGGCCAATTGTGGCACTGGGAGTTTTACAGATCACACTTTGTAACTTGCATGTTGTTTCTGGTAGTGATTCTGTAAGCAAAACTTGGAGAAGAAAATAAGGTTGGTCTCTTTTTTTTTTTTTTTTTTTTTTTTTTCCACCCTTGTTTGGTGTTTCATCTGCTCTCTTAAATTGTCTTGTCCTGTTATAGAAATGAGTGTTTCATGGGCCACTAGAGAAGAGAGTACTAGCTGAAAGTAGGAAGGTATGTTTCTTTAAGGGGCCACTGGGGTGAAGGAAATGTGCAACCTAATCTAACTAGCTTTTAAAATCGAACATGATTGTTATCACTTTATGGTGTGCAGAGTAGCATGTGACAGAGGGGCCATAACCTCCTCTTAGAAAAGCCGTTGTCAAAAACCGGGTGCCCTCAGGTTCCTACTTTCAAGGGGTTTTTTAATACACAGATGCTTCAGTGAAGTTTGGGTGTGGGAAAGTACTGATCTGGAGGCTGAAATTTTCCAACCAGACTATTACTGTAGCAGGGACTTCAGTTCTGTCACCTTCTTTCTGCTTGTCATGCAAATTGGCCACCTTGGTCTTTGAGGAGGTCCCAATGTCCTTGAATTGTTCAGTCACCCGTGTCTCTGCTGAAAGAGTTTCCAGAGAGTTATCAGCAGAGTTTATATTTAGTGCAGCTTGTGAAGATGGAGTGAAATGGCTGCTTGAGCTCAGAAGCAGCCTGGGGAGTTGGTGAGCAATGGTTATGGAAGTCACTAAACGTGTGTCCTGCCTGTAGTGCAGTGATTTTGATGGGATTAGTTCTGTCCTGTGATCATGGTTGTTTTCAGCTATTTTATTCTTGTTTGGAGAATTGTTTCAGCGCTCAGTAAGAGCAGTGGCCTTAACCTCAGCTCCTCAGCTGTGTAACCTCTTCGCTGCAGACTTTGGTTTCTGTGTCTGTGGCTGTTCCTGTTGCATCACTTCTGCTTTTTATCAGTGAACTTGCTCACACCACAGCTATCTCCTGCTGTACCGCCCAGATACTTCTCTTCCTTCTTCTGCTTTCATGAGAAAACAGATGTGAACTGCTGGACTTCTCTCAGTCTGAAGGTTTGGTGCAGCAGCCAGAGTCTGTCTCAGGCCACTGCTGTCTTTGTTTTGCTCTTTTGAAAGTTGCATCTCTTCTTGCTAACCTTGAGATCCTCCCGGAGAAGCCCACTGCCTGCCGATCCGTGCGTGCGAGGTCAGTAGCTTGGAAGCCTTGCTCCAGTGTTTCCCAGGCTGTGTCCTGTTACGCCCCTGGTAGAGGGGCTCCCCGCAGCTCCCTGTCCCCGAGCCACTTGTTGGCTGCTATAACCAGCTGATCCCAGCTCATCAGGCTTAGCTGGGAGAGAGGGGATCTTTCAATGGCAGGGCTGGGATGGTTTGCCTGAGAGGTTCAGGGGTGGGGCAGTGGGGATTGAATTCTGCTTTAGGAGTATGTAAATAGAAACATGAAGGCGTTTCCTGGAACAGTAAAAGGGAGAACTTAACCAGTATGTAGCAAAGATGCTTGTTCATAATGTGGCATTGGTTACAGTAGATTTCTCTTGCCAGAAATACAGTAGTCTGTAATTATGTTTATCTAGTTGTCATGACAAGTGTCATGTCTTAAAAAATGTCATCATACATGTTTAATCTCTGTTATGAAGCTGTTCTGGGTACAAATGGAATTACTTTAGATGTAACAATTTAACCCCCAGCACACAGAGAAGTCACTAGGGACAGGTAGATGACTTCAATGAAGGGTGGTCTGTCCTTGCAAGTCCTCCTGTGTAATTCACCCAGTTTTGCTGTTCTGTAGTTATGCAAACTTTTTCCTTGCCTCTGCTAGCAGGTTCATTTGAGCAGCTGCAAAATCTGATTTCAAGTTTAAGCAGTGGAAATGCTTCTTATAAATTTCAGGAAGCGAGCTTTTGTATGTAGCAAGAAATATTTTCACCTGCCACTGGGATGCTGTTTGTTTTGTCGCTGTGTGGTGGCAGCCAGTGTGTGCTCTCACAGGAAGCTTAGTGCTCTCTCACAACTCACTTGGTGATGCAGGCTGCAAATCAGGCATTTTCAGACAGAACCTGGTAATGCTAATAAGAGACCAGTAGAAGCCTGGCCTGTTATTTGCTTGCCTATTTGTTTATTTTAAATTGATGGTATTTGTGTGTGATAATTCAAGACAATTTATTGAGGAAGCTCACAGTGTTGAAGAGCTGCGGGATCAGAAGCTAGAGGTCTAAAAACTCCTACCTCTTTCCTTCTTCTTCATGTGTCCCTGGCTTCTGGCTGTGTGCTGAATGGTGGGCAGGCCCCCAAAGTGGAGCGTACGCTGCAAAGCTTCTCCACAGCACCAAGGGCCGATGTGTGTCTCTTGTGGCTCTGGTGATTCCCTGAGGGGAGCTGCTATCCTGGTAACCAGTTCACCCAGCAGTAAATTTACTTCCTGGTGTGAGTGAGTGTTAAGTGGAACGGGTTGGTCATCGCCTCTGCAGCGAAGGGTAACCTTGCAGGCAGGGTAAAGTACAGCTGGAGCTGGTAGAGCAGGGTAAAAGGAAAACTGGCTTTTGGAAGCACTTTTATGTGGAGTATGAAACATTGCGTTGTATTTATGGTATAGACTAGAATGGCTTTCAGTCCAGCAGCGTACACTCCCTTGCCATAGGAATGTCCTCCGTGCAGATGCTTGAACTTGGCTAGGCTGAAATGTGCACCATTTTAACCTCATGCTCGAGAAGTGAACCTGTTTCAGTGCTCTTTGTCTCTGTCCAAAGCTTCACTACCTTACGCTTTAAAAGCTTCAGAACCATTTCGAAAACTTTAAAGCTGTTTACATTTTCCCTCAACTCATTTTCTTCCTGATTTCTAATTAAATGTTGCTGTCATTTGCTGCTGTTCCTGTTTTTTCCTTGCATTGGTTTAATGGGGTTATGTAATAAAATGAGTGGGAATTGAAAAAAACCTCTGATCAAAACCAGGTTTGCATCTTGTTTGGAAATAAAGATAGATAAGAAGTTATGTTGGGAGTATTGTATCTCTTTCTGCAGGACTCTTAAGGGACAATAAGTTTTAAGAGGGAAATCCTGTTGATACATCAGTCTTGTTTAAAAAACAACCAAAAACCAACCAAGCAAAAAAAATCCAAAACAAAAAAGCCCCCAATCTCAACCCTTAAATTTCTGTAAGTGAGCTTGAGAGTGATGTTCTTATGCTATATAGAATATATAGATCTTTCAATAGCTAAACTTGCTATTTGATTTCCAGCAGTAGCTGTCAAAGGCAGCTTGCTTTGGAAGGAAACAATTTTTATGTGTAGTTTTAAATATATAGATTAGTGAAATGCTCAAATGTCTCTGACCTATTTAAGATGTTTGGAGTTCTTGTCTTCTCGGTAGATAACTTCTGGAAAGTCTTCAAGGAGTAGGTATTAAAGAAGCCCACACTAATATACACTAATATATTGTGGGATGTGCCAGAATCTCCATTGGGTACTGGAGCCCGTTTGTCCCAAATCACTCTCAGAAGACATTTTATTTGTTAGAGTACTAAGGTGCTCTAATTTTAATTAAAATCCCTTTAAATGAGGGGCAGGGAAGGGGGTAAAGATGCATACTGGGTTTTTGCTCTCTAATGAGCCAAAAGGCAAAAGAAGGATGATGTGCAGTGAAGATGACTTAACAGTAATTTATCATTCACTGCTGCGTGGGGATTCGTTGTACTTAAAAGCCAAGACAGAAACTGGCTCCAAAATAGCCTGTGGAGGTTATCCTTTGCTGTTGGTGCACAGCCCGAGGAGAATCTCTTCTGTGCCAAAGAAGGGTGGAAGGGTGATTGACATCTTTGCTTTTCAAGAGAAGTGTCAAAATTGCAGAGCATTGCTCAGAGGGTATGGAAGCTTCACTTCTCCATCTGCTGCTCTGTATGCCACCAGTGACCCAGCAGCCATATGCTGGATCGTCCTGAAAGCTTTAGACCCAGCTTCTCTCTGAGGGCCCCTCACTCCTTTTGAGAGTGTAAAAAGAGTGTGTGGCTTGTTTCAGGAGAGGGAGGTTCCTGCTTTCCCCGTAGGAAAATCTAGTACGTCTTTATAAAACTAAAGCATTCTTGCAAAGAGGTGTGTGGTCCCGAAATGCTGCAAACTGGTTCTGTGATGTGCAACAAAAATATGCTGGAGACTCATCACAGGCTTTACCCTGGCTTTGTGAGCAGAGAGTATAAAACCATACAAGCTTACTGACAGAGCTCCATCCAAAACTGCTTCCTGGGTACGGGGAGCAGGGCTGTAGGATCAGGGTCCTGTCTTGTGCTGAGCGTATGATTATTGAAGTCGAATGAGGGACACGAAGAGGAGTTTGCTAGGTTAACTTTTAATTTCATTAGCTGTGAGAACCTCCATCTCAAGTCTGTTTCTGGTTTGCTGTCTTGCAGGGCTTGCACGTTTCTGAGAATCAAAAAGCTGACATTTAAGTGTGACAATGAAATGTTTAACAACAAAGGAGATCTTTAAGCATGCTAGACAAAAATTCCTTTCAGCTGTACAGCTTTTACTTTCACTTTTGAATGACCAGTTTGACCCGTTGCTTTATTTCCCAAGTAAAGAAGGTTACCTTATTAATAACCATATTTTCTTTTTAAGTCTTGGAAATTTTAGTATTAGCGATGAATAAAAAGGGCAGGATGGGGGATAAGAGATGATAAAACATACTGGTGATTTTTTTGGCACCATAGAAGTAAATTTCTTTCTCCTGTGCTTGTTTGGAAAGTATGCAGTATTTGTGATCCCTAGATTTTTATTTGTAGAAATGTATGTGTATATCTGATGGCTGGATTTGATGCAGTTCTGTTCAGTGTATTTCAGTGGATTCTCAGTATAAACAATTGGAAGTTTATGTCCCATTGGAAAAAAAAATAAACAAACAAGAAGAACATTTTCAGCAACACTCTGCTATGCTTAAACTGATCTGTTCTCTTATACTTGAGATTTTTAAATGGAGTGTGTGAGGCTAGTTTAGAGTATTCTTTGATTTTGAGTAACTTGTGCAATATATATCAAATGTTGCTGGTAATGTCTGCACCTGAAGCATAGCTGTGTGCCTGTGTCCTGAAAACATAATAGAGCTGCTTCTTGCCCTCAGCCTTCTGGCTTTTTTCTGTGACAGAGTGCCATTCTTATCCCCTGTGTACTCACAGCTAATACTTAGGTTTTTGTGCATTCCTAGGTGTGTGAATCAACCCGTCGTCACTGAATCATTACTTTAATCATACCAACGTGACAACCATTGTATGCCAGCCTGTGTCAACAGCAGGTAAGATGAAAGCCAGTGCCATTACTTTACTTTTCCTGACTCTTTGCTTTTTAAACCTGCATTTGTCCAAATGCCGTGACTTTTCTGTAGACTAGAGTCAGAATGTGCTGCCTTCCATGATCTCCTTCAGCAGCGAGACAGCCACTTACTGTTAACATTACTTCCTGTTTCAAAAGCTAGTGTTCTGAAACCTTCTTAGGGTCTGACTCCTTTGTAAACATACCTCAGCCTTTTTCCTGGCACCTCTGGTTAACCTGTTTTTTTCCTGTTGTATTCTTTGCATCCTTACCACTCCCTGCTTTTGCTACAGAAACTGTTGAGCTCCTGCCTTCCAAAGCAAAGTGTGCACAATAAGCCACCTTACTGTCTGACTTCTTGAACAGAAAATAGGTTTTGTTTTGATTTTTTTTTTTGTACCTGCTCCCAAATCTTATCTTTGAAAACCTATCACAGAAGGATCTTACTTGTATGTTTTATGTTTTAGTGGTAAGAAACTATGTGGATATGTCTTTCAGAGAACTAAAAATAAAGCTATTTTTTGGACCTCACCCTTTTAAACCCCTTTAGAGAAGGGAAGGAGATTGGGGGTGGGGGGGAGGAAATCCTTCTAATGCTTTCAACAAGGTTATTATCCAGTACTCTAGGGGAGTCCTAGCGCTGACAAACTAATGTGAGCCTTTGTTCTGATGCTAATTGGGATAGGGATAATTCCTCTGACTACGCCCTCTTCCCCTCAGATCCTTCTAGGAGTGATAAGGCATTAAGCTCCTTTGCTACCATTCTTCTTTCTGTGCTGGCCCCTTGTCCTTGTTTCCTCCAACTGCTACCTTGAGTGCACAGGCTTGAGTTTTGAGGAGGTCTCGTTAGGAATGCTCATTTAGATCGTCTGAGATTTTTTTATTTGGTGTTCCTGTGCGGGTATGCGTCTGTTTATTTTTTGTATTATTAAATAAGAAAGTAACTTTTTGTGGATGCAGGACACATTGAACTTAAATATTGTGGCATCTTTTGTTACATGTTGGAACATGTAACTTAAAGAATGTAAATTGTCACGTAGCTGAAAATACCTTAGAAGATATTTTTCCTTCTGTCTCTTCTTTCCTCCATTCTTGGCCAGAGTGAACAAATACTGTTTCTCAAATGCTTTTAAATGCCATTAAAGAGACTAACTTATGATCACTAGTCCAAAGAGCCCTGTAAATTTTTTAGGGTATGTGTATGTGACCTAGTTATTGTTTTGGTTTATGCCAATGATCTGCTCCCAGTCTAAAGGCAAACTGCACAACAGTAGAGAGAGGAGCTTGAAGCCTTGGTATATAGTGAAATATGACTTTGCATATAACGCAAAAAATAGTCCATTAAAACCATGTCACTTCAACATACCTTATTTACAGCTTTGGGGACAGGGCTGGGGGTGATGGTGAAAATGCTGGTTAGGTCTGATGTGAAATGATCACATCAGGCAAAGCTGTTAAAAGTTGCCTTGCAGATCAAGAAGGGAAGGGGAGAAGCGTACCAAGTTAGCCTCTTTAGCCTTCCTCAGCTGTATCAAGCTGACGAGAACCTCATCCTTGTGCTTCTTACAGCAGGTCTCCTGATATAGCTGTTTGGTTTGTGATAGTGGGTTCTCTGAGGTTAGTTGGTGGCAATCTTCCATGGATAATCTGTCTTGAGTCTGGCTGAGCTGGCCTTCTGGTGAATTTCTAAGGGAGTTTGCTGTTTTTCACTAGGGGCTGTTCTCTCTACATGGTTTTTTGAGGCCCTCTTTAGTATCGGTACAGAGTAAGGGGGCAGGAGGGATTTAGACTAGTTAAAGAACTTCCCTTAAAGAGAGATTGAGTGCCCTGCATGGCTAGTGTCTGGTCTCATAATGTTTCATTTTGATGGAGAGCATTTTTTCCTAATGCAGAATTGGAAAAGGCTGGTAGTGATTATATATAAATCTGATTTCTTTGCAAACTGCCCAATTTTTGGCTATGCAGACGTAATGTCCGGATGAGCCGAGTTCAAAAAAAGTATGTAAAAAGGTAAAAGGTACTGAGGGGGAGGGAGAAAAGATGATGCTTATCTGAGGAGGCTGATTTAAAGTGTTTGGGGCTGGGAGTCCAGAACTGAAACTTACCTTTTTGCCTCGTGACTGTGCGCAGGTGAGGAGTGTGTATTACAAAGGCTTTCTGAGGTGAACCTGCACGGAAGCATTAGCTGTGAGAAGAGGTTTATGAGCATTTCCAAACAGCAATTATTTTTAAGGTTGATTCTGTTGACAGTACCCTGAAGAGACATCACTAATAGATGCAGTGTGACACATTTTATGTGGGCAAAATTATGGGCTGGGCATAACTGCCTTTGCCTACCACAATTAACCCAACAGTTGTTAAATCCCAGGAAACGCTCATTTTCAGGGTGGTGATTGCTTTTATGACCTAAAATAAAAACTGGGAGATGTATGTGGCGTTGGTTTGCTTTATTTTCGATTAACATATGCAGGACATTTCCTGCAAATGAGTGCCCTGTACTTAGAGTTATTCATATTCTATAATTTTGCAACATCCTGTTCATCTTCTATGATTTGAAACAATAATCCTGAAATGCTCTGTGTGTGTGAGAGAAAGAAAAACTGCAGAGAAGTTGCAGTACAGAAGACAGGATTCCTCTCCCCCATTATTTTTATCCTGAGAAGTGAGAACAGACAGAGGATGGCAGAAGCATTTCTAAACAGTTCCTGTGCAAAGCTTCACATAAGGCCTTGAATGCTTTCTAACCTGCACTTTCTTGTCTGTTCCCTCCTTGTCTGCCTGAACCATTTGTAATGTGGAAAGCCTAAAACACAAGTTTTTGTAACAGTGGTGTCCGCTCTGGGATTTGCCAGTGCTCACCTGCATCATACCTTCATACGTGTTGGGGTTTCTCCTTTGTATATATTTTGACTTGGTGTTTTTTTTTGTCCAGGCTAGTGTTTCCTTTTTAAGGAAAATCTGGGGGTGTATGGCATTATTGGTATTAAAAATAAAGGAAACAGTACAGAATATTCAAAATGTATCCGGTTTTCATCCCCAATTTCAGCTCCAGTGATCGTTTGGATTCTAGATGAGAGTGGGTTGAGTTTCTAGTGAGCTTTTTTGGGATTTATTTTAAGGTAACTTGAAGATCAGCTTAACCCTTGTGACTGACTGATTTAATCTCTGGTAGAAAGGAATGAAGATGGGTTTTCAGTGGCAACCATATCCCAGAGACAGTACATTGTTCCATTTAAGCTACAATGATCTCTTCTTCCCACCTTCTCTCCAGTTCCCAATTCCCCCCTAACATTTTGTGGAACAGACACTTCTTGATTTTAATTTTTCATGTGTATTTACCCCTATTGTGAAGCTAGTTTTTAATTAGCATGGCTTAGTCATCAACTAACACATCACAGAAAGGCCCTTTGACTTCTTATGTGGCAAACAACTTGCTGTGTATGAGATTAGGAAGAAGATTTCCCCCCACACCCCTGATGTGTCCTTCAGGTGAAAAATCAAAGTATGCTGGGGATAATGGGTGTTGCCAGTGTCCTTACTGTGGCTGTTCAAGGAACTGGCATTATAGCTGGTCTACAACCTACCTCACTGGAATCCTCTCTTCTCATTGCCTTTCCACCATGAAGGACTTGACAGTTTGTGACAGAAAGCAGCCTTTTGTAGTTCACCAAATCTGTTGTAAGGGTCCCAAGAAAAGACAGTTATTTGTAATAAACATCAGAGCTATGGATATGTAACTTGCTTTAGGGGCAGGGACTCACCTCTGTGTTGGTAGAATGGCAGTACCTGCCTGTTGCAGAATAGGTTGAAATCTGTCATTGCCTCTTTTTTTTTTTGTTTTAAATAATTCACAGGAAATACCTAGATTCTTCATAATAACTTCGGTGGTTTTTTGTTTCTTTTTTTTTTTTTAGTAACTAAAACTGGGCTATCCTGCATAAAGTATGAAGCAGCACAGGGAGGTGGGAAAGGTGATGTGTATTGCACGTGAGACGCTTTGGAAAGGGCCTGAACACTGAAGTTGGAAGGAGTTGAAGCGTTTGAGCTGATTAAATGTTAACAGTTGGAACTAATATGCTTCTGACCTCTAGCAGCGTGGCTGAGAAAATAGGCCCAGTTGTTCCTTATAAACAGATCTCTATTGCCTTGGTTGATGTGTCTGCCTGTGCCCAGTCTTCCACCATCACCAATGGTGTACGAGTGCGCTGATCGGTGCTGACTGAAGAGGAGGACTTGAGTCAGAAATACTGATTCTTAGGGCATGATGCATATGCTGCAGCCTCTCCAAGCATTGGTCCAGACAAGCCTTACTGAATTTGAGATACATGATAAGATTTTTACTTGATGTACTTGGTGGCGAGCAAGTGTGTTTGCTAAAGCAAGCTGATGTTTTATAGTCCTTCTGCTTTGTGCATTTAATTGCTGCATAACTGATTCATGCTGTTTCAAGTGTACATTGATTTTTCTTTTTTTATGCTAACTGTTTAATAGGCTCACAGTACATAGGGGAATTTTGCACCCTCTCTTTACTTAAAGTAGTACTCTGTTGAGAGATAGTATTCAGCTTAGACAATAGAGTATTGTGTCTTAACAAGGGTGTGTGCTTATGCTAAATTCTGTGAAGATACACCTTGGCACTGTCTAGCTACTCAGAGAAATTCAAGGCAACACTTTTTTCCCTTTCAGCACCTAAATTTGATTGATGTCCACGTGGTGAATTTTATAGGATGGATATAGTAAACAGTGCAGAAGAGTGTTTTTTTTATTTCTTCCAAGACACGAAGAAAAATATTAAATGTAAAATCAGTAAATTCTATCTAGATTTTTTTTTTTTCTCTAGACTCAATGATTATCTTAGCGTTTCTTGTCTTTGAGGTCTTCTCTGTCTGCTTTTTGGCTCTGGAGCCAAAAATATTGTATATGATAATGGTACAATTTGCTGTAAGTGTGGAAGGTAGCCTGTTTTTCAAGTTGAAGCCAGTTTTTGGAGGTAGGTGGGGTTAAGGAGGAGCCAATAAGATATTTTAAGCAGGCTTTTTGTAGCTGACTTAACTCATTAGTTATACTGGGATAAGCCCATGAATTTGGTAGTTATTTCAGACTTGCACTGTGAGGGTGGTTGTTGTTACACCCTCTGCATCTGATATTTGAAAGACTACTGTGGAGATCCTCTCCTCGTTTTGGAGAAGGGAAGGAAAGTAAGAATATTGCAAGTGCAGTATGTGGAATCCCTTGGCGAGTGTGACACTGTGCCTGCTACCCAGGAGTCGGATCCTGAGAAAAGTATTTTACTTAAACTGCCTGTGAGAACAGAGACTGACAGCTCTGGAGGCTGAGGCTGATTAGCCTCCAAGGAAAAAAAAAGAAAAAACCAAACAAGGAAGTTAAGAAAGGTGATTGGTGTAGGCAGCATTAATGCAAGCTTTGTATAGTGTTGTGAATGTTGTGTCCTTGTTGCCTGGCTTCTCTACATGCTTCCTGCCTGTCAAAGCCTCTAGCATCTGCAGGAAATGGAGCAATGAGCTAGATAAACTCGTTTTGTTCTCGTGTGAAATCTTGCACACCTATATGTATGTCAGTTTTTGAGGGTAGAGCAGTTTCCTTAGCACTGTATCTGTCTGTAATTGAGAAGTACTCTACAGTGTGTTAGGCAGTGCTCTTAGGTGGGGGGACAGAAATCTCAGCTAAAGGACAGAGCATGTAATGGAGGAAGGTAGGAAAAACAAATACAGAAAAATATAATTAATTAAAACTGAACTAGGCTGTTTCTTTTAAGTGAAGCTACTCCTAGGAAGGTGATGATCTGCATGCTTTTGGGAAGACAAACCTCTCAACAACCTACCAGTCTCCTGGTGTCAGGAACTAGTTCTCAGGAGAGATGTTGTTGCTTGGTTGCCCGGTGAGAAAGGTTGTGAAAAGTCAGAGCAATAGAAGTTTGACCTCTGTATCTGCGATAGACCCAACTTCCTGCTCAGGGCAGACACCTGGGATGTGTAGATCTGGATACAAAGGAGTGGGTCTGGATGTCTTCTGTAGTTGTTTGAGCTATAAGTAGTAGGTGAGTGTCTCTCATGGGACCTTCCCTCAAGGGACTCGCTGAGTTGCTTCCCAACTAAGGAAATCACTGCCACTGACCACAGAACAACAGGAGGCTCGGAAGAGGGTTGCAAAGGCTTCTCTGTTCAAATCCGTATCTTTAAGTAAAGTTCAGCTGGCTGCTGGGGCCCTTTGACACCCTTTATTATTATTTCTGTCTTTGGAGAATCTGGATCCAGGAAGAACGGGTAAGAGGTTGTAGTTGATCCCTCAATAAATTGTTACTTTTGTTTAACATAGAGGGAAAGAAGATTTCTTGCATTGAGTTCTTGTCTTGTATAAAGTAAAAATGTATTTGCCTGCCCAGATGTGACAACCTTTCTCTCTCCCTTCCTACCCTCCTTCACACTCTGATGTATGTCCTGGAATACGTGCTTTTATGTCTTAGAATAGGTAAAATGTTTCCATGTTTACAAACGTGATGTTTTCAAGTACTACTGCAGTCTCTCATGCTGTCAGTGGTACATGCTGGGGGCGTTACTATTTAGCTGTAGGTTTATGCCTTTAGGCTGTGTTTTGCAAAATTAGTTTTAAGTAAACTTAATCTGGTTTATTTTAGGATTAAAAGCTTAAACCCCATTCTTTTTCTTTGGTATTTTTGTGGAGAAGACATTGCTGGAGTAAGACTTGCACATGAATAACTTGGCTGTGTTTTATTGTTTAGTCTCTTTAACACAGGATGAGATTCTCTGATGCCTTCTGGAATAAAAGCAGCTAAAATACAGTAGCAAAAACTCAATCAAAAATGATGTGTGGATTTAATTCCACAAAAATGGCCATTTCCAGTGTAATAGCATGTAATGTGTGGCTGTAAGGTTGCCAGGCTTTCAGCTGCTGGTGTGAGGTTGTGCCAGCCATGTGTGGCACATGAAGAGATGGTGACCTTGTAGGTATGTGGGGCATGGGCAGCCCGGGGGACAATGAGAGCGCTGCATGGAGTGGGGTGGCAAGCTCTGGCATTGCTGTAGCTGGACACAGAAGTCTTTATTCCTTCAGTCATTTAGTCTCAGGGTAAGTGCCGAATTTAGGAACACAGGGCTGCTATCTGGACTGGAAAGAAAAACAAAGTCTTAATGCAGAAATGCTGTGCTCGGGTGGAAAACATCAAGACAGAAAACAGCAGAGAGGGGTTTCTGCTGCTGCCATTGAGCCAGTGGCGTGGCCTCTGGAGTGGTTTGCTCTGCATTTGGTGGTGTTGCAGGCTGTGGAGGTGCACGTTTTGCTGTAGTGGGCATTGAATAAACCCCTTGATACATCTGAAATGCAAACATGCAGTGACAGCTATACCATGTATGTATGAATCTCTGTTGAAAAAAACCCCAAGATTCTTTGTCCTGTTTTTTTTTTTTTTTTTTGACTTGAAATACCAAATGCTGAAGTTAGAGGATGTAGTTGTCTTTGTTCTGGAGAAAGGTGAATTTTGGGATCTCTCCCCACAGTAGCACTTTGCTGGACCCTATCTCCTTTTGCATCAAATGGAAGCACTTCTTTGCCACACTTCATTGGGCAGGAGTGCTCAAATACTTGATGTTCAGAAAACAAAAAAAGCCCTGTTGCTCTGGGATTTCTGAATGTCTAATGAGCAGTGACTACTTAAAGAGACTTGGTCAACTGGGAAATCCTACCTTTGTTTGAAAAATTTCTCTACATCTCTTCATGTAAGATTATGAAATAGTTTGGAGGGTGAAATGTTATTTTCTCCTTTCAGATTATTGACATCGATATGCTCATTTTGATATCCCACAAAATAAATCTGCTCCTCCTAGGGTTGAAGGTTTGCTACTCTTCTATTTTTCTTCTCTGTGCTGCAAGAGGTAGTGAGCAACTGAGCTATCGTGAGTCTAAAGTTCAGACCATGGAAGAGCAGCTTGGGGGCATCTGTAATACCTGAAGCTCCTTTTAATTTACTGAGGAAGAAAAAAAAATCCTTTAATTACTAGATAGATGACAAATATAAAGATCAAAGCAAGACTTTTGAGGCAAAGCTTAACTACTTATAAGCCAAAAGTAATTGTGGCTGTCCTTGCTAATGAAGTCTGTTGGAACTACAGAGCTGAGAAGGCAGACTTGGGGAAGGACAATGTGTTAGACACAAGCAGTTAATGATACTAGGAAAAAAAAAAAAACCAAGAACTTAGAAACGCTTACTATGGAAGTCCATATTTAATCTCTCCCAGTGGCCTCTGACTTGCTTAAAGCTGTACTACAACCTTTCTGATTTCTAAGAGTATTGATTGCCCCCATGTCTGAAAATGCATTTAATTCTGTGGTGCTTTTGCTGGCAGGAGGTCTTCTTTTTCACATGGAAGAAATGTAGATTATAGATCTTGATAGAAATTGATTAGTAGTATCTTCTGGTGGCATGGAAGATCTTATATAAGAATAACATGAGCCGTGGGCAGAAGCTGGAGTTGGAGGCAGCTTTAAAGTCAGAAGCCTGCTTTCAGCTTCCATGGGAGGTTGCTGCCCCACACAAGCACGCTCTTTCTGCTGCTCTCTGGTGTAAAGCATATTTTTTTCTAGAAGGATCATCAGCAAATGAAATGCATGGGGAGGGCAAAACATCGAAGAAAATGACACTTCATTGTACAAACTTATCATCAAAAGCTAGCTTTTATAGGCATAAAGATGAAGTTCCTGGTCTTAAGATGAGGCTACCAGCCACCTCTCTCAGTAATTCCTTAGTCTGGCAATAGCTAAAATTCAGATACTGCATCTCTTTCTTCCTCTTGCACTTTTTAGCTGTGCAGCTGTTAAACAGACAGTTGCTGCCTGTGTCTCTTTTGTGCTGCGTTTCTGCTTGTGAGGAGGCTGAAAAATCCCTGTTGTCTCAGCAGTAGACTCGGAAGTCTCCATGAGAGCTGTACACCAGGTACCTGGGAGACTGCCTTTTTGACTTCTTGTAAGCAAACACCTGGCTCTGCTGGAGACCCTTGTAGATTGCTCTTTATGTAGGAGTGTTCATCTCTTGATTACTTGCCTGAATTCCCTTCTGTGGAGAGAGAGTGAATACAAAGTGAGATGTATGGGCCAGGGTAATAATCTGCCTAGACCCAGACTGGAGTGTTTTAAAGGGATGGATTGGGGAGACTGGGATGTTTTGTGACCTGGACGGATCTGGGAAGTAATGCTGGCACTAGTTAATCTGGCCTGTCATTTTCCATTTTATTTACTCCTGGCACTCGATTGTCAGAGCAGGCTTTTATGCTGTGTTCTCTTTGTGGCTTAGGCTGCTCAGCACTGCTGCAAAATCCTTCTAATCCTTTTTGCTATCCGTCTCTTGCAACGAAAACTCAATTGACAAAGTGAATACTTGAATTTGAGAGAGCAAGTGGGGATTCAGGTTTGTGAAGAATGAAGAATCGGCAAATATGGCAAGACCGTGTTGGGACTGAGGGACTCTTCTAATGGGTGAATTAACTTGTGTGCTAGATTTTGACAGCTGTTGAGAGATTTTGCTAGTACCAAGGATCTTATCTCCTTGCACAAGACTTTTGCAACTAAATGATACCTATCAACAGGTGCTCAAATAGGAAAAGACCTTACTAATCTGGTTTTTAAGAGATAATGAGGATGCATTAAGATTTTTCCTCTTGACTTCTGCATCTGGTATTGTAACTTTGCTGCGTGGCAGACCTGTATGTGGGATAGCACTGCTGAAGTAGAAACTTGCTCAGCTAGTGGGCCTGTGTTCTGCAAGATACTAAAAGCATTGCTGCCATGTGGCTGGCCTCACATTTTTTGAAGAAAGACGTGTTCCTGGGTGCTCTGATCTGAACCAGCTGCATTGCTTGCAATTCTAGGCAGTGCTTTCAGTAAATGACGATGGCTTCAGGATAGCGGTTGAGATTTACTGTGCTAACCATGCTTACTGCTGCCAAGTGCCTCACAGCTCCAGAGTGTTACTGTAATCTGCTGGAGACAAAACTGGTTTTTCAGTGTTGCAGCTCTGACTGGGCTGTGGATAACCAGGCTCCTGTTAAGGCTAAGCAAAATTCCTGCAGGACTGTTCTCATCCTCCTCGTTCTGGCATCCTGTCATGAAAGCGCTCTGAGCTTGACCGTCCAAGCCAAAATACTGGCAACACTGGTTCTTCAGAAAGTCAAATCTGGACTGGGGATGATGGGGCTGGAACAGTGGAAGGGGAACAGGCATTTTTTCATTTTCTCTCTTATCTTGGAAGGAGTGATCTCTTACTTTTGCTTTTAAATATGAATGAACTCATTCTCTATACTTCAGTTACTGACCATATGGTATTCCTGGTAAAAAAATAAAAAAGTAGCAGATGTTCCTCTCTTGCTGTGTTTTGCTTTGTTACTGAAACTGTCTTTGTTTTCTTTCTACCCTGTCTGCAATGGACTGTATTCAGCGCTGATGTACCAAGTTATTGCCCTGAACTTCTAAATGTGCATTTACAAATAAGGCGGGCGCTGCATAAAATGTTGCTTGGGTCGTGGACCTTGGGGTGTATGTGTGTATATAGGTGGTAACAGGTCAGTATGCTCATCCGAATAGTTTCTCCTTCTGTTTTACTGATACTTAATGGCCACTGCACTTTGTTCTTCAATGTAAAATAGAATGTTCTACCCTACCTTCTTTGTGGTAGTTTGGTTTGGTTTTGCTGGGGAATGCAATTTCTTTACAAATCTGTGTCACCGTATCCCAGGGCAGTTTTGTTTCAGTGAGAGAATGGGGATATTTTTGCACATAAGTAGTTGTTTTCTGTGTTCTCCATGCCATATAGTTGTTTCTCCTCTTGTATACTCATGAGCTGGTCTTCCAGTTTAATAAGGGAGAGTAGGCTTGTGGTGGTGGACTGCAGCAGACAAATGTCTTTGAGTGCCAGATAGACCATGGCATCCCCAATTCAGGAATTAAAGGTTCACACCCGTAAAGAGTTATTCTCTGTTGTGTCTATTTGCATGTGATGTGAAACACTTCACACAACACTGAGAGAAACCGGTCCTTGCTGGTGAAAATGACTCAGGTCTTCATAAATCTCATACCATGTATTCTTAGGAATCCTCTCGTGGGAAGGGGCACGTTGGTTTGCCACTGGAGCTCCGTTGCCCTAAGGCAGTGTCAGAGGCTGGCTGAGCTGCACTGCCCTGCATGTACTCTATAGTACACACAGCTGAACAGGCAGGGGATGAACAGAGCCCTTCTGGGGCTTCTGGTCTGGGTAGATAGACACCTCCTTCCCCTTTGCCTGTTAATCTAGCCGTGGTGAAAAACATCTTTCTTTCACCTGTCCAGAGCCCCTGCCTGAGGTGCCTTGCTTAAGGTGAAACCTTAACAAAATATTAGTTTTAACTTTTCATTTTGAGAGAATGCAGGTACCAGCTTTCTCCATATATAACTGACTGTGGGACAGTTCAAAGTGTGTGTAGGTGTTCGTGCTCCCTGTTTAATGTGATGCTGAGAAGAGGCACTGGCACGTGTCTTGTGACCAGTCTGTTGATGTGTTGTTTCTTTCTTCACTGTGGAAGGCTTGTGGCAGTGGCATGGGTCAATTCCTCGTTGGCAAAAGCACGAGGCTCTAGAGGAGGGATTCTGTCTGTCCTTCTGGTGAAGGAAGCAGAGGTGGGGAGGTGATTATCTCAATGCCTGACAGGTTTCCCTTAGACCATGCACTAAAGAAAGATGTAGTTCAGAACTGCCCTTCCTGTCAGTGCTCAGAGACCACTAATCCTTTCTGGAAAACTCATATCTAGGTGCTCTTGGGCTGTTTTATGTTTGATCTGTAAGCCACCTATGATGGTGTGTTTATAACATGCTGCTTAGCATGTGAGGGCTTGTAATTGCTATATTTAGTGAGACAAGGTGGTCTTGCAGGCACTTTTAACTGCAAAATACTGTAACATGCAGGTAGTTCCAAACTTAGTGTGGCCTCTTGGCAGAGCCAGTCAATGGGCCACGCTGTTTTAAGCATCTGCTCACGTAGGAAACTGAAACCTAGAGGACTGTTTGAGGGAGGAAGGATGTATTTGAGGACATTGGGATTAATGATAGAATTACTCAGTTATAACAGATTCCTTTAAAATTTTAATGCTGCTCTTAAAAGACAAAACCACAGGAGTGAAACCTGCTGATAGCTGTGTTTGGGAGCAGGCTTGGGTTCCCTGAGAATCCCACTGGAACCAGTTACAAGGAGGCAATGATTTCATCTTTGTCCTTAATCAGAAGAGGAACAGCTGCACTGAGGGTGGTGAAATGCAAGGAAAGGCCAGATAAATGCTAAGACATGAAGAACAGAAAGAGATACCTTCTTAATGTTTGTATTACATAAGTTACCACAGTCTTTGAGGTGCTGCAGGAATGTAGACCCTTTGAACAAAACAAAACAGAAGCTTAAACTCAGATGGAAAAGATCAGTGTTCAAGATGACTGGAGATGCTTTGTACTGAACCTGTGTTCTCAGTCCCGCTGCTCTCAGTAGTTTGCTCACTGCTGCCGTTGCAGCACCCTGTTGTCTGTGCTTCAGGCATGTTTTGGCTTAGCATCAGGCTTTGAAAGGTACGTTCAGCAGCAGCTCTTGATCCCAGCCAAAGAGAGGGTATACGCTTGTGCATAGGTTCTATCTCTTAAGGATGCATGACTAAATTGGGGAACAGTTAATCCAAAAAGCACCCCAGTCCTGTCCCCCCAGAAAAATCCAAATGAAAACCCCCACCACAAAGCCTGCACGCTTTCTGAAAGCACATCTGGTGTGGGAGAGGAGCCAGTTTGCTGCTTTTTTCCCTGAAGAGGGAGATTCCTGTGTTCCTGGTTGTGGTTGTTTAGGGAAGCCTGATGCAGGTATCTGTAGAGTGGTGATTACCCCTTGCGTGAAGGAAGGCAGTCTCCATTACTAGTGTGTGGCTCATCTCTGCAGCGAGCCCCAAAATGTGAGAGCACAGCTCAGCCCTTGTGGAGGAACTGGTGCACCCACCCAAGACTCACTAGATTGCTAGTGCTGCAGCCACACAGGACCTTTGCAAAATGCGCAAAGTAACTGCCCTCAAAACCTTACAAACTCATTCCTGTGTGCCCGGGGGTGATATTTTGCAGCCATGGGAAGTCCTGGAGACATCCTTAATGAGTTCAGCTGAGGAAATAGCTCAAGGAACTGTGGGAGAGGAAGGCTCGCTCTTGCGTGCAAAGCGTGAGCTGGAGTGTGTGCAGAGAGGGTAAGGAGGTGTCGCTGTGTCATCTTGAGAAGGAATGGAAGAGAAAGGAAGGCAGAGGTGAGGCTTGTTAAGACTTGAAGATGGGAAAGAAAGTCTTTAACCCTTTCATGAATCTGATTTCATAAATCAGTAAGTACCAAGCTCATGTCAGTGACTGTAGATACAAAAATGAAAAGGCAGTTAAATATTTACTGATAAGAATTTGAGGGAAGCCGATTTCCCTTTTTGATTCTTGCTTGTGAGCCAAATTATTGGCATGTTCTGGGACAGAAATAGCTCATATATCTGAGTGACCTTTTCATTTCCTTTTCAATCTTCTGAATCCACTGTAATGAACAAAGAAAGCATTAAGCAGAGGCGTGGTGCAGATTTCATTGCATGTTTGCAGTAGACTAAATAGCTCTGGATTTCTCTGGGTGTTACACAGCAAGACCCCGCTGTGAGAGCGTGATCACAGGGAATAAGTTGTGGTTCAGATTAAAGAGGTGGTTTCTCTCCATGTGATGGTAGCAATTGATATCTTTGTAGCAGTGGTCTCTTTTGTTCTGTGTTTTTGCAGCACCTAGCACAGTGTGGTCTGATTCCTAGGCTCTGATTTCTGCCTCCCATTGCCCTGCAAATGCTAATGAGGCAAGAAGTGCTTGTG
Source organism: Scolopax mira (assembly GCA_004320125.1). Lineage (NCBI taxonomy): Eukaryota > Metazoa > Chordata > Aves > Charadriiformes > Scolopacidae > Scolopax > Scolopax mira. Next base: position 9,336 of record BJBW01011313.1, on the reverse strand, counting down.
AAGGGCTTTTTTTTGCCTAGTTACATACCTGTCAGAAGCAAAAGTTTATCCTTTGGCATGTGCCCCAGGCTTTCTGCCTGCATCTCTTCCCTTGCGGTGGCTTCTGTAGTGAGTCACAACAGCCAGCTGCAATGTGTAAAAAACAAACAAAAAAAACTCGCTACCACCACCAAAAAACCCCAAACAAACAAAAAAAAATTAAAAAACATGTACTAAAGAGAAGGGGATAAGAAATGATGTTTCAACCAAGAGGCTTTCCTGGGGGTGAGGGAGGTGTGTGCAGCAGAAAAAGAAACAGCATGAGATTAGTGGACTTTTTATTGCATAATGTGAAAGGATCCCACAACTAAAATCCGATTTAACCTTTGCTTCCTGTATGTCTTACAAGAAGTGTTTTCCATGTAAGGCACAGGAGAGCCTGCTATAAGGAAGCATGTGGCTGTCATTCATTTTCCAAAATGTGCCTCAGCATTCAAACATAAAAAACCAGACCAGATAAACCTGTGGTAGCTGCAGCCTTAGTTGCCCACATTTATGCTATTTAAAGACTAGTCTTCTCCAGCTTGATTCTAGTGAAATAACAGGCTTGTCTAAAGTCTACCTAAAGTAGTTGAGGAGGGTAAGCCGAGTGTTGCTAGGGATAGGCCTAATGCTTTCTTGTCTAAAAAAGCAGAGGATTCCTTTTTGCCTTTTGAAATGCAGACCTTGGGTTAATCTTAATAGCTGAAAAATAATTCCAGCCTCTAACATTGGCTGATTCCGTGAACCAACCTTCTCAAGGTCCCATGAACTGAGGCAGTTAACGTGCATGTCTGGTGCTTCGGTCTCCTCAGTTTTTTTAGGCTTCTGGAAGGTCCGAGTCTCATTGTATGTTGTGCATCTTTTTTTGTTGCCTTTGCCTCTTGAGAAGAGTAACTTTTTATGTCATGTGGTGGAGAGTTCTGAGATTGAAACTTGCTGCTGGTCTAGTGACACAAGCCAACAGCTTTCTTTGGTCAAAAATAAAGATTTCTGAATGGGAATGCTCCTTCAAAGAACTGAAACTCCTGCTCTATTACACCTGTTTCATAGCAAATATAGCCTAAGTATAATTAGCTTCTTCAGATTTGGGGTTTTTTTGCAAGGAACTAGTGAAGACCATTGATGCCTTTGATATAAATAAAGCATGGTTGTGCTTGGCAGAGAAAATAAAACTTGACCTTGGGCTCTCCTCAACAGCAATTGGTCCTACCTTTCAAAGGGCTGGTAATAGCATTTCATGGGATTTCTTTCCATTTGCATGGGTAGTGTGAAGGAGCCTTTGCAGTGGTTCCCAGCAGCTAAACTCGGGTGCCTCTGAGGAGTGTGATTTGGGGAGGGGATAGAGATGAAGGTGGAGGTTGCAAGACCAGGGCTGCTAGAGGCTGGGGAAGGGGATGTGGCTGTTGGAGAAAGGGCTTCTGATAGCTATTGTGCTCTGTGTGCTGTAAGGAGGGTAGTTTCCTCAAAATATGCCTTATAGCATCCTGTGGAGCCTTAATGGAGCTATTATTTTTGACAATGTAGGCTTTTCTTTGTCCTCCCCCCACTTCCCTCTCCATGTGAAACAGCAACTGCTTCATGGAGTAAGATCCTGAAGTGCAGAAGCAGACAAAGAAGGTAGCTTATTGTCCAGAGCCAACTGTTGCTTACAGCTGTTAAATGTCGTGTTCAGCTCACCCAGAAAAGCAGTTTTAGGTGAGCTAGAATGTGTGTGAAAGCAGACAGAGGACAGCCTTCTCAGAAAATGAAGCTTCTAAGAGGCCTTTTAGAAGATGCTGATGGAATGCCCGGCAGTTGCAAGTGACAGACAGCCAGCTCCTCAGGTTACTGCTGCTGTACATGACATTCACAAGACAATCTTTCCCTGAGCTTTATAGGTGGACCTACAGATGACATCTGGTTGGTTTTTTTCCCATGGTTGTTTCTCTGTGCATTTAGTGAAAAGTGAGGTTAGCTAAAAAAACCCACCATTTATTACTTCCTATGCAGGGACCCGCTCTGGAAACTCTACATAATGGGGTTTTTTTGTAGGTAAGAATGAGAAGCTTAGTTAATTTCTGCATATGAGGCAGTTACTGTTCTATTGATGTTTAGAGCTTTCTGCAATGTCTGTTTGTAAGACATGCCTTAGTTTAAGTGTTTGCTCTGTTTCTTTTAAACTGTTGCTCCAGTGCTGTTACTTTACAGTTACTTCCTATTGTGTGTTCAAGAGGTGCCAGAGAATTGTTGAGCAAGTTTATGATCCTGATGTCAAGTTATTTTCTTCCCTCCACACACATGTAACATTTGCAGGAACTAACAATTGTCTCTCCATATTGTTTTTATCTAAAATGTTTGGCCTCGGAGGAAAAGGAAATTAGTAACACTGAAAAACGGAGCGAATGGATTTAGCCTGTTGTTTTGCAGCAAAGTCTTAGACTGCAAAGGCAAAAAGAGAATGGCTTTGGTGAGGATGACTGCTGACTCTGGAAAGACTAAATTGCATGTCAGATTGACAAAATGGGGAAAACAAATTTAATCTGAAGAGTACAGTAATAAAGGGATTGGGTGAATTCCCGTTGAGAAACTCACTTGAAAATAGATTAAACACACATGAAAATACTCTGCTGCTGAAAGGCATTTTAAATCTTTGTCTCACAGTTTGGTGAGTTTTGCATATTAATTTTGCTATCCTGTAAGCTCTTGTAGTTGATCTCTTTGTGCTGCTGCTTGGAGCACTACGTTACAGGTAAAAATATGAAGTAGATGACTTTTAAACTAGCTTGTTTTATATTAATTCTAATAACCTTTATTTAATCTGCTCAGTCTGAAGGAACCTTGACTCTAGGGACAGGAAATTGCTTGAGGATTACTGTCTGTGGCAAGACCTTCATATTTACTTGCAAAATATCTGAAAAAAAGTTTTAATAAAAATCACTCTTCCTTTAAAGGCAATTGAAGCTGCAGTTGCTCTACTTTTCCCGCGAGGCTGAGTAGAGGTCACTGCTAGAATGTTTTTTCTTGACAAATAGTTTGATGGCCTAAGTGCCCTCGTGCAGATGATGCTTGGAGACACATCAAACCCCAAGCAAAGCAGAATGACCTGTTTCCCAAGTGGATGTACTGTTTGCTTAGCTGCTAATGGCTCTACAGAGTTGTTTCCTACCCTGCTGGTAGCGAAGAGTTAAATGTGTCTGCTCAGAAATGCCTTTTTTAGGGGGAATGAGGAAGGATTTTCCACTTTTCAGCTCTGTGTGTTCAAGAGGAGCATGGGGAAGAGGTGTCTGGGGCAGCATGTGGGTATCCTTTATGCTCATGTGTCTAAGCCTGTTGTCATTGTAACATAAACATGCTGAAGAAGTAACAAAATGCAGAAATCCAATGAAGACTCACTCTGTGCACTCGTCCTCTCCTTGCTTCAGTTTTGTGGCTGCTTGCCTGATAGCTGGCCCGTTCGGGGGGGTGGATGACTATGCCAAGAGCCAGGAGGGAGGCAGACCAGGGAGTGGTGTGCTTGGCTAAGGGAGAGCAGGCAGTAATATTGCTTTCAGGGAGTCACTGGCTGGATGCTGCTCTTCTGGCATCTGGTTCCAGTGGTAAATAGACATTGCCTGAAGCTTTATCCAGGGTTTGTCCTTGCACGTGTGAGTATCAGGAGGGAATTTGATCTTTCAGAGGGTTTTCCCTGGAGTTTTGAGGCAAACTGGCCAGCTGTGCTTATACAGTTCTGGGTGGTCTAGTGAAAAAGCCAAGGTGCGAGGCAGAAGGTTATTTAATCTGGATCCTCTAACTTTTGGGTGTATCTCCTGACCTAGCATTGGCGTGTGTGTGATTCTTGTCTGTGTACAGCAGCACTTGGTAGCCCTTCTCACTGTTCCATGGAACTGTAAGACTTACTGCCAGAGCAAGTTGCTGACTTTTGCTATCCTGCTTTGGACAACTTTTCTCCTTCTCTTGACTTCAATTTCATTTGACTTCCTCTAACTAAGCAAGCCTGTGTTGCCTTTGGCTGTCATGGAGCACTCTCACCCAGCCTTCTGGCTTTTAATCCACAGGGAAACCAGGCTGTTCAGAGCCCTGATTTAGCGAGAGGGATTAGATTTAGAGCGTCTTGATGCATAATAAACTATTTCTGCCACATTTTAATGGGGATTGAAGACTGAGCTGGTTTTAGGAGCAAGAAGTCTGTGCAATTAGTTGGCCCAGCAGGTAGTACAGGCTAAGCAGTACACTAGCTTAAGTCAGTGGTTCCATGAACTACAGACCTCAGCTGAGGTGGGAATTTCTTGCCTCTCCCCAGCTGCTGCTTCTACTGGCTCCAGAGCTGTGCTGGTGTGAGGACCCAGTTTCCCCAACAAGCTCCTAAAAGTTGCAATCAGCCTTGGGAGTGAGACCATCAGCGTGGGGTTGTCTGGTCACCCTTCATCCAAGGTAGCAGCACAAGTGTCTTGGTGCTCCGGTGGTGGAGGGACAGGCCTCACCCCTGGCTGGTGAAGGAGAAGCACTGATGTACAAGGGGCAGACTAGACTATGGGTCAGTAAAGGATGAGGAACTATTGCTGCTGTGTAAACACAGCACTGAGAGCTGCTGAATGAACAGGTACTACCAGGCAGTGACCCTTTCCTTAATGTTTGGCTGGAGTTTCTGTTCTGTAGTACCTGGGCAGAATGGCAATCCCTGTGAAACTTGCAGGGTGGGTGCTGTGGGACGAGTGCTCCCCCTCCCTTGGTGCTGCAGGTCTGAGCATCCTGGTTCCCACTTCTGAGCTGTCCTAGCTCCTGCAAACAGTGTCCATATAGATTATTTTTAGTTTCATAGTTTTTTTTCTCACTAATAACCATACTTTGTGCAAAGTATAAACATCACTTTGAGTCAAGTAAGGGAGAAGTTGAAGATACAAATTGACCTTCCATTGAGATGCAAATTACAAGATTTATGACAGGCTTTATCCTTCAGACTTTTACTCCTCTTCTCTTTTGGCATGCCTCTTCTTTTCCACCCCAGTTTGATGGTGGAAATCTTTAACGTGCAGCCCTTGAATGGTGGCTCTAGGTCTCAGGAAGCCAGTTTGCCACCCTATAGAAGCAGACTTGTCCTGGGCATTTTTCTTGGGAGTGCTTGGCCTCCTTGCTGTACGTGTGTATGTCTACCCCTGACACGTAATAAGCAGTCATCCTTCTTGGAATGTCTCTCTGGCTTGATATTCCTAGCCTGTGCTGCTAAAATCAGAATATAATTACAACTGATCCCTCGTTAGAAAATCAAATTAAGCCATAGCCTGTTGAGGGAAGCCAGTTAGAGGAAAACAGCTGTGGGGGTCTTCTGCATAGAGGTGTGTGCTGCCTGTGAGCTTGGTAATTGCAAGAGTGATGTAAAAGAAAGGAAGCTGTTAGGACTCCAACTTCCCACCCCCTCTTCTCTCTGCCCTTGAGTATTGACTTTTGAGATTAATTTGCAGCACCTTGCTTAGAGTCTGAAAGCCTTGGGCTGACTATTGGGGTGGATGAGCCTGACACTGGTAAGGGTGCCCAGCTGGGGAGCCTGCCTGGGCCACCTTCTGCAGCCACCCTCCATCGCAGCCTCATGGGAGTGGGTCTGCATGCAGGTGGTGTGCAAGTCGCCTTACAGTTGTAATTGCAAGGGTTTTGAATGTCAACACAAAATTTGAATTTTCCTTTTTCAGTTGTACGCTGGCAGGAGGGATGTGGCTGGGCACTGCAGAGTGAGATGTACCCAATGCCCCCATGATTGGTCTCTGCCACAGTGAGGGGTTGTGGCAATACACATTTGTAACGCTAGTATAGGGCATCCTAAATAGGAAATACAATAGAAGCATCTAACAACTTTGCTGTTACCAAAAAAAAACCCAAAACCACACACAAAAAAAAAACCCCAACCCCAAACACCACCAAGAAACAGTGAGCTAATCGATAGAAAACTGACCCACGGTGCTGAGATTTTTTGAAGGCCTGCTTTCTCTCCCCACCTTATTGAGATACATTGTCTGTTGAAGCAGTTCTCTGCTGTGTTAGAATCCCAAATGCAGTCTTAAAGTCAGCACCAGAATTCAAAACTCTGCTTTTTAACTTTCTCAGTTTGGTTAATGATATTAGGCTGTTGGAAGATGAAGTTTTCAGTGGACTTAAGGGGCAGTCTTATTTCTCAGAGTTTGTGTGTGTATGTTTACCTTTGAAAAGATCTTTGTTCTGACATACCCAAACATCAAGGGTTTGGTAACCTGGAAGGTTCTGTTATTACAACGTGTCTATTGTGGAAACTTTCTATATAAACTGTGTTACAAATAATAAGCACTGCACAGCAATTGTCATCATCCCTTAGAAGTGAGTGGATGTTTTCATATATGGGATGGCAGCTTCAGAACTTGAGTTGTGTCTCATAGCTGTGCTTTTAGGAGTAAACCTAAGACTGCCTCCATCTTCTAATGTAGTTCCTTATTTAAATGTCAGACTGGTTCACTGAAGTTTGCATAGAGGGCTTTGATAGGAAAAAGATTTCCCAAATGGGTGTCCTCTTGAAATGGTTTTGCTGCCTGGTGGTATTGCAGCTGCGTGTCTAGCAAACTGATGCTTTTAGCCACATCAGTTGAAATGAAAGCACAACAAGTGGGGAGAAGCACGTTCTAGTAGTGAGGGATTATAAAATAAACCTTTACTGTACATAGGCCTTATGGAGCATTTCCTGAAACAGATTAACACAGCTGCATAAATGAGAAAAGCATCCTGGATATACAAGTGACCTTATCAATCTAGTCCTGCCTTTGAGAACCCTGTTTTACTGAAAGTAACATTTTAAGCTTGTATGTGGTTTCAAGAGGTTCTGCCTTTGCATGGCTTTTCTTTATTCTCTTTCCCTGAAGCCATTTCAGTTTACTGCGAGTTTTCTTTTTTAGAACTTATTATTTTTGGAAAGCGTTCTGGAACATTTTGTGCATATGGTCCTCTGTAAATGTGCTGTTGTACTGATTAAAGCTGAAAGTATGAAACCTAGCCTTTCTGATGCAGTGCGGCAGGGGGAAAATGCTGAAACAATAGTTTCCAAAGGGAGTGCCTTTCCAAATAAAGACATACTTTAAAAAAAATCAAAACTTGGAAAGATTGTGAGAGATGTATTCTCTACTATCCTCCAGTCTCTACTTTCTCCCATGGATTGCATAGATGCCACTATGCTTAAATAATAACAATAAAAAAAATCCCTTAAAGCAGATCCAGCAATTTTTTTTTTTTTAATAACTGGTTTCTCTTCATTCATTAGTGATGTGATCCCATTGCTATAAGAATCTTTGTAATAGCACAAAAATCTGCCATGCATTGGAGTTGTGTGCATTAACCTGTCTAACTCTTCATCCTGCCCCTCAATGTCTCTGCTTTTCCTTCCTACTGGTGCCAGGAAGTTGACAGCCTGCTCATAACTGGCTTCTCCTTCCTTATTTGGAAGGACAGTCAGATTTTGATTTCTTATCTTCTTCTTCCCAAGTAAAACAGAAGAAGTTTCTACTGAAATCCTGTGATTTTCAAGGAAAATTCTTAAAATCTGGGGAGCTAACAACATTTAGGGCTTTGTTTCAGAATTACCAAGGCAAAAACATTGGATTTTTTATTATTAAAGTCTTAAAATTCAAATCTTCTGTGACTGTGTCAGACTTGGCATGACAACCATGGTACTTGGAAATGAGGAAGGATCCTGACAAGGCTGAGACTGGTTCTAACAATTTGTTGTCTGACTGTTTCTAAAAGTATGAGTGATATTTACAAGGGTGAAAACTGGGTCCTAGAGCAAGCTCTGCGGTGGTGTCCTCTTTACTGTGTCACAGGATGGGAAAGCAAATCAGTTGAACAGAAAACATTTTGTGGCTTAAAGGCTATGATGTGAAACATTACTTCAAGTTGATGTAGAAGAGTACCTTGCTGACAGTTTGTCCTCTGCAGCTGGGTGTCTGATCCAGGCTGTCCTGAAGTGAAGTACATCTTTTTGGATGCCTAATATAGCATGCAGAAGGATGGCAGTTTAGGCTGTAGGAGATGCAAATCTGTGACCTGTGACTGACAACGATGTAGCAATGGACTTGAAAGCATGCAATGAAAATATGTTTGCTCTGGTTTTCCTTGAGGGATCCAGGATCCCCTCACTTGATTGACTTATGCCCAATTAATTCATCCTTGATACAAAATCTCTTCAAACGCCCACATTGTGGTTCTCAAGTGGTTCTTCTGCAAAGAAAATTGTTGGGAGTCAGGGGCTGGAACCTGAGGTGTCATCTTCTTTCTGGTGCTTCTTGGATGTGCCCAATTGTTTCTTCAGGAGGCTGTAGGCCTCTTTTCTTGTTCATTTTCAGAGGCTGGATAATTAGGAACAAAGGAATCTGGCAAGCAAGCTGTCCTGAGCAGCGGCAGTGTGTTGGGGTCCTTGTTATGCTCAAAAATTGCCTTGTGCCTCACACTGGGTTGAGGAATGGTAAACCATTCAGAGTTAATTCACAACTGACTTCAAAGTTTCCATCACACAGTGGACACTGAAGACTACTGAATACCACCTCTCTTCCCCCTTGGCCACCTTGCACCTCTTTGTGCACCTTAAAGTCTGATCCTTTCTTACTTGGAAGGGTTGCAGCTTGTTTGCTCCACTCAGGAACGTCTCTGAGCCTGATGTGCTTTTCTCTTTGGGCTGCAGCAGGGGAGAAGCTCATCTACAAAGGCTTGCACCCAGCTGCTGGCATGGAAGGGAAATAGATGGAGGAAGAAAGTGGGTCCCTGCCTTTAGCCCACAGAAAAATACACTTGGCTAACCTCAGGATGAATTCTTGAGGAATGTCAATTGAGATAAGGAGGCAAGCAAGGGAGGGGTGCAAAAGCATTACCTAGATGCAAACAGGACTTTAGACTGATGGGAAGGAGAGAGAGGAGGAGGTTGGGGAGATAAGCTATGCAAATTGCTGAATCGTGCCAGTTTATTCACTTGGGGTAGGAATGTTGGGTGTGACTTTCCCAGTTATAAGGGACTGGTTATTTGGTAGTGAAAAATCCAATTTCCTGGCTTAAAGCTTTAGTGCACCGTAGTGGACCTGTGGAGAGTTAGGCACATGCCTTCTATCAGAGATTAAAACAAAATTTCAGAATTTAGCTGTCCATCATGATTCTTTCTGAGCAAAAAAAGATGCTCCCCCTTGAAAATGGGAGTTCTACGTCACCAACAGGTGGGCTGGTGTTGTAGAAACTTTCATGAGAGAGAGGAAGGTGAAAGTTAAACCAAGATATTTACATGAAAGAAACAGATGAATTTGCAGGTCATAGGCCAAACCCTGTGGCACAGCTGGGGAA
>BJBW01011312.1:91292-107337 GCA_004320125.1 Scolopax mira | reverse complement strand
TTTACTAAGTTTGGAATAATGATGTATTTCAAAACTTACCTATACCTATTGTTATATTAATAAGGTACCGATAGGGCATTATTATTAATTTACATTGCCACAGCACTCTGGGCTAGAGGGGACCAGGTCCCCCGCTCCATCAGTCACTGCCTCTATATCTAGGCAAGAAATTGGCCCATTTCTAAGAAACAAAGTGTTTTGTTTCATCTGTACCTGCATTCATTCGCTCGGAGGGCAGAATTTCATCCACGGGAACAGAGCACAGATTTTTAGATGGAAGATGATCCCCACCAGCCGATGTGAGGAACAAGCCCTCGCGCCTTTGCTTTTGGGCGGTTTAATTTTTCCCCCTCGCCAAGCGGGCGGAGACGGGAACTCGGAGAAACCCCGAGGAATATCGATTTACAGCCCGGCGCCCTCGCAGCCGCTGACAGGACCCGCACCGCCTGACATTCCCGCACTCCGCCCGCTCGCAGCCGCCGGGCGCGAAGGACGAGGCGCCTCAGACGGACTCACCCGCCTCAGGGGCCCGGAGCCGCAGCCCCCGGCTCCCGCCACCGCCGCTTTCCCCTCACTCCTTCCCGGTCTCACCCGTCCCGCCGCCGTCCCTCCCGTGAGGGGCGCAGCCCGCCCGCCTCAAGCGCCTCAGGTAAGCTGAGGGGAGGCCGCCCAGCCGGCCCGGGAGGCGACTCACCGGCGTTGAGGACCTTGAGGGCGGTGAAGGCGGCGTTCTGCAGCGCCAGGTCCTGCGGGGCGGCGCGGGAGCAGTGGTACTTGATGAAGGGGAAGCAGCCGGTGCGCAGGATGTGGTAGTTGGCGCCGTTGACCCGCCAGTTGAAGTGGGAGAGGCCGAACTGGTCGTTGCGGACGGCGCTGTACTTGACGCAGTAGGAGGTCCAGTGGGGCAGGCCGCGCTGCCGCAGGTGCTGGCTCAGCACCTCCGAGGCGGCGGGACGGGGCACCGCCGCCGCCGAGCCCCGCCACAGCAGCAGCCCCACCACCGCTTCGTGCAGCCGCCTCAGCGCCCGCATCCCGCGGGACACCCCCCTCTCCACCCCCGCACCGGCGGCTCCGGTCCGCCGCGCCTGCGCCGCCTCAGCGCCTGCGCCGGACGGAGGGCGGGAAGGGGCGGCAGCGGCGGCGGCGGGGTCACCGCGGCGGCGGGACAGGGCAGCGGAGCGGCGGGGCTGGCTCCTGTCAGTGTGTGCGGGGGAGAGCGGGGCAGCCCGGGGTGGTGCGCGACTCCCTGAGGAGAGGGCCCGGGCAAGGGGAAGGCCGCGGCGGAGCCCTCCGCGCTGAGGTGAAGGAGGCCCCGCGGGGCGAGGGGAGGCTCGTCCTGTCCCACACGGACCGGGCGGTCCTTCCCGCGGTGGGGGCGAACCTTAATGCCCGTTAGGACGAGCGAGAATATCGCAAAGAATCGTGGAATTACAGTTTTGGGAAGGGATTTGTCTGCAGCCTGCGTGCTGGCGCGAGCAGCCTCTGTGTCGGCGGCGTCGCGCAGCATCGAGCGGGTTAACGGGCGCCCGCGAAAAACGGTGGGAGATGGGTGAAATTTGACAGTCTGCTTTAAAATAGTTGCTTGAAAGCATTAGACTCCTTCGAAGAGAAATACTGTAAAATCATAGCCAACAGTCCATGATACGATTTTTCTAAATAAAAGCTAAGGCTTTGAGCCATTAAAGAGTCTATTTGAGAAAACAAGACCGTACAGAAGAGTAAACTGAGAAATGGGAACAGATTTTTTTCCTTTTGATAATTGCAAGCAGTATCTCAAACTCAGCAATCTCAAACCATTGAGCTATGTAGTATGAACATCCTAATTAATCAATTATTCCCCAACAATGTGCCCTGTTTATTTACTGTAATGCACTACATGTGTGTAGAACCAGTAATTATTAATCATTGTCAGAAACAAATTTGACTCAAGTTCACCTTCCTATAATTAATAGAGCATACAGTTATCGTTAATATCTTTATTAGTGGTAGCAATGGCTGGGGATAGAAAAGAAGCCGGACTCTGGAGTCACTGGTGAAGGGCTGAACTAAGTGTTACCCCTGAGAAGTGACATTCATGGTCAAAACGACCTCCCGTGAAGCTGTGGCCTCAGGGCTTTAAACCTAAATATCTAAAAAGGGAGACCCCGTTCCCAGTATGAACCCCAGTAACGTCCTCTCAGGAGAAGGACCTGAAATGGGTTCGAAACACGCCTCAGAGTATGTCAATTCTGGCAAAACCCCGCCGCGTGCAGTGCTGCCAGCTGAAGGCACGTCTTCATTTGCAGCTCTGGCCCAGCAGAAGCACAAAACCTTTATTTTCATTGTCTGCATCTTCTGTAGTTGATGCCAAACCCCTCTGGCCCCTCATCTCCTTTTCCAAGCATTCAGCCACGGCTGGGGAACCCGCCTGGCTTCTGTGGCAATTTCTGATGAGCAGCCACACCTGGGCCACCTTTTATTTTTCCGTTCCCTCTTGCTCTGCTTTCTTCCCAGTCTAGATCAGGTTCTGGATAGTGCTAAAATCCAAGCTACAGTTCAAGAACTCTATTATTCCTTCAGTGAGTGGGAACAAATAATCCAGTTGTGCGAACAGGAGAACCGCAACTGTATTTCTGACTTTTAAGATTATAATTTATTTTTATATCTGCTGTATTGTTAAAAAAAAAAATACATTTTTGGCACCAGCAGCATGGGAGTTGAATGTGAGAGACTGCAAAGCAGTTTCAATCCTTCCATCAGCTCGACGCTCAGAAGTGTTAATAGTAATTAAAAACTTTTTTTCCTCAAAATACATTTCACACTTTGCGCACGCTGAGAAATCTCTCTCACCACGGGAACTTTCAGATCACTTGTTCCCTGCACAAACAGGTACAGTTTTCTTTTGTCAGAAGAGAACAAAGACATAAGGAAGTGCAGGTTTCATTTACTCCTAGGACAGGGCAGGGGAGGAAGTGCCAGTGAACTAATGAGCCTCTCAGACCTTATGCTGCTCTGGCTTGGACCGAGGCTTCCTTTTCCTTAACCCTTAAGAAACGAGCTGATTCTGAGGTTGAATCTGCCCTGCTCTTCTGTGCCTCCTCCTCCTCCTCCTCCTCCTCCTCCTCCAGGATGCTGCTTCTACTGACCAAACTGGGACGTGATGGAGCTTGGATGGGCAGGAAGGGGAGAAATCTCCAGTTTCTCGGCAGTAAAACGGGGGGGAGTGTATTATAAACGGGGGGGAGTGTATTATAAACGTGGTGAGGAAAAAGTCAGAGCAACGTGTTGTTCTGCAGCCCCTCGAAGTAGAGCAGAGAACAAATAGATCTTACCTACTTGGAAGAACTAATAAACAATTACACTGTGCTTTTTGGCATATTATTTATTAGCGAGTGAGAGATTGTTGGTACCTACCACACCCAAAAATACCTGTTCCTTTCAGGAAACATACAGAATAAAGACTTCCAGGAATTTCATTCATGGCTAAATTTCACATGAGAAAAATCCATGTGGGCTCTGGTATCTCCAAAGCCAAGACTAGACTGAGATTACAGGTAAGAAAGGAACAAACCCAACCAAGCAAGAACTAAACAAAATTACTCTTTTTGATCTGTTTCAAACAGGGATCGGCGTTTACGCGAACATTCTCGAATGCAGTTTCTGTGCCCAAGTGGAAGAGAAAAGGCCAAGACCAAAGGTAATGTTTAAAGCTAACGGATCAGAGACTCAGGTGGGGGGAAACTGGGGGCTGAGCTGCTGCAACTGCTCGGTCACCTTCAGTATTTGTCTTAAAAACTGCTTTTCCCTGTCCTTTTTGGGAAGTAACCCCAAAGATACTCGCCCCGCGTGGGACAGCAGCGCCCAGCCGGGGGAGATGCACTCTTCTAGAGGGAAATAGAAAATTGGAGTGAGATTAGAGATTTGAAGGACAAAAATAATTTGACAAACACAACTTGTTCTTTGACATAACAGCAATTCTGACAAAAAGAGTCAGAATCTGAAATACAGACCCCATCTGCAAGAGCCATGTTACAAGCGTGTAACTCCCCTCAGGATCGCGTGGTGAACCAGTGCTTTGGTGCAAACCATTCTTTGTGATCATTTGAAAGTAAACATCAAACAACTGCTGCCAAAATCTGCAGAGGACAAAAGGAATAGCAGAATGATAACAGGAAGGACAGTCGGTTCTGAGGAGGAGTCTGGCTTGTTGGCCTTAGCAAAGAGGTGGTACTGAAGTATGTTTATTTATAGGGAGAGGGACACGGGGCCTGCCTTCGTGCCGGAGGCCTCTGGTTTAGAAAACATTAGGAATTGAGGGTCAAAGGACTCTTTTCAGTACATTTTTCAGAATACATTCTCTGTATTTTATTAGAGAATTAAAAGCAGATACTGCACTTCAGGAAGGACAGGGTGAACATCGGGGACATTTATCTGTTATGATCCCCTGCTTTTCAACAGTTTATTTTTGTGAAAGGAGGGATATTTTGAACCATGAAACCAATCTGAACTCGGAACCCACAAAAATGTGCCATCTCAGTTAGCATTACTTCACACACCACTGCAGAAGGAAAACCAAACCTGTTCTTACAGATGAGAAAGCGTTTCCAGAGCATAAAAAATAAGGCATTTAAACATTTCCCGTTAACTATTCTTTCAGAGCATCTGCTTTCGGAGGTTGCTCTTCTTCCAATTTCAGTTTGTTTTCTGCTGTAATTCCTAGAATTGCTTCAATATCTCGAATTGCCATCTGTAAGAGATTCAAGGAATACAAAGTTATTTAATGGGCATTATAATGAAATCCAGCAGCCAAAACGCACAGCTGGTTGCGTTTGCCTGGAAAAGGCAACCAGTGTTACCCAGGACACGCTGCTCCAACTGCACTCCCTGCTACCCTGGGGGGAATTATTAGTAAATACGACCAAATCTCAGCTAAATAAAAAACACAGTTCCTTGCAATTTGTACTTCTAATTAACTATCAGGTGCTCTAGTCTGCATATGTAAATCGTTGTTAACTCCCTATGAAGAGTTCCCTTTCAGCTTTTTCTTCAATGGCTGCTTTTCACTCCTTCACATCAGAAAAAAAAAAAGGTTGGGTTTTTTTTTTTTTGTGTAACATGTTGAAATTTAATTATAATTCTCTAAAAGTGTCATTTCACACTCTGCTGGTCAGAGGACAGTACAGGCAGAGTTAAGATGGGAAAGAATTTGGTAGAAATTACCTTGAGTGATTTAAGATACAAATGGGTAACAGTGCTCCCCTTCACCTTTTACAGAAGGTTTAACGATGGGATCTTAGAAACTTTTTCTGAAGTTAAAGGTGATAGAGTTTAGCAGAAGAGCTCCCTCGGGAGGGTTTAGCTGTTCTCTGGAATCAAAGCAGCATTGTGAGGAGGGCTCCTTGAGGGCACGGGGTTGGATTCATTATTGCTTTACTGTCTCCTTTAGCCAGCGAGGTCAGCACAAAGGAGCTTCCCAGAGAAGGTGGAGGCTCCTGGGGGAGCCCCCACGCTTTGTCCTGCCTCCCCCCAGAGCATCCTCTGGCACCGAGGGACGGGCGCTGGGGGCAGATTCAAAGGGCAGAGAAAATTGGGAACAAAATTGGCTCCTGAGATTGACGTGAACCAACGGGAAAAAATACTCGGTGGCCGCCAGCATGAAAGAAATTGGTGTTAATAATCTAAGGAGCTCTTAGAAACTGCAAAGTTTGTTTCTAATTTAAGATTCCTACCCTGGTGGTATCCCTTTAGAATAAAGCAGACAATTGTGACAGAACTGTCTGAGGCAGTGCCAACAGCTCCTTTGCTCTCACAAAGGACGCTCAGGAGCTTTCCATTACAAATAATTTCACGCCAAAGTACGTCTCTTTTCAAAGAAAAAGTTTCAAACTTAAATTTAACTAACAGGTTCGTTGGGAGACTTACTATATTGACCTAGACACTGTAAAATACATACTGCTAACAATAAAAAAGGAATGGTTTAGCACTTGTTTATGATACAGCATGAGGTATTTTCAGCCCTTGTACAGAAATTACCCGGGATCGTTAGTTAATTAACACCTCACCTTAAAATTGGTCTCGCCTTGCATATTAGGTGCTGATATTTCTTGATGGATGATGAAGAGATTGCGAGCAAAGGTCATGAGGACCCCCTGGAGATCCTCTCCGATTGTTCTGGTAATGATATCCAAACAAATGAGTTTACCAACGATTCCCTTCGCGTGCTAAAAAACAATCCCCCTCTCATTTGTGCCTGTCTGGTGATGGAATTTAATGAGTATTTTCAATCTCACAAGGTGGCAATCTTCAGGGAGATATGAAAGATGAGGCTCCATTTTAACTTGTCAACAGAAAGGATTTGTGCAATAAATAATTTTTATTAATCAACTTTGCAGAAGCGAGCGGTACGGGTTCAGCTACTCCAGGAAAAGGCTACCCTTGGGTTAGGAGGGTAGAACACCAAGGAGAACACCAGCTTAGTTTGGAGGAGCTGTTGCTTCTGTCTACAATTTGTGAGAGAAATTTCAGCAGTGTCAGCATTTCTTAGATTGTAGCCTTTGAGGCTTTGGTTTCTCAATGATCCATATGGACTCCAAACAGGATATTATGGAACAGGAGATGAGGTACAGTAAATGTGTGGAATGGACAATAGATCTCCAGGGTAGTAAAATGGATGATAATTCACATAGATGTTTTGGGTATTTTAGTGATTTTATAAGCCCAACTGTTATATTTTTGAAAATATTTCCAAGTTAAGATAATGAAATGGCACCAAAAATGTGCTGGAGGACACACCTGGGATCAGAATGTACAGCACAGACCTTTGGGAGTATTCTGGTAATAGATTAGTAAGTGCCAATTCTCACTGGTGATCCAAGAGGTCACATTCCTTACCAGGGGAGTAACTGCTGATGTATCCCTCCAAAGGAGCTGGGAACACTGTAGGTGGGATGCAGTGTCTCTACTGTAAGGACTCCGTTTCCAAGGTACATGGGTGACAAAGTGAAATCACACCAACGGGGACAAGCCCATCCAACAGGTCACTGACCCTGAAAAGGGCAGGTGCTTCTCCTCTCCTCTGTTCCTCCCCATCTACCTGGCAGAGCTCTCCTGCCCATTACCTGCCCCTCTACGGGCTGAGTCTCAGCCTCACAGAAGCACAATCCAATAAAAGAAATCTTTCTGCTGAGTTACTGAGCTGAATCAGCTCCTGAAGAGGTGTGAAAGTACCAGGGACCCTGCACGAGTGGGGTCAGGAGGGAGGAGGATTTCAGAGCTGGGGTCGGGGGGGAAAGACTCACCTTTCAGCATCACTGGGCTCTTAGGAGATTCTGGGGGTTTATGGAACACTTTCAGGAGCCTAAATCACTGTTTAAATGGCTCCTGTAGATATTTTACAGATTTCTGTTGAGTGATTTTCTTTCAAATTTATCCCCCAGCTCAGTCAGGTCGAGCAGAGGCGAGGGCAGGGCAGTGCAGGAATAACAGCTTTAACCAAATGTGACTCCCTGTCCCTGCCAGTGGCTCAGCCACCAGGAGCTCAGAACAGGCTGAGGGACTCACAGCCCCAGGAACAACCCCCACGGTTCATTTAGTCCGTTCCCTGAGCTGGGGCAGGAGCAACCTGACAGGGATTGTCCAGTCTGGTACTAAACACCATCAGTGACAACTGCACCCAACAATCTAATTAGTGCTTCACTTCATCAGAAATTTTTCTTAGGCTAAACGTGAGTCTGTCTTGCTGCCAGTTAAGTTCATTTCTCCTTGTCCTGTTTCATCAGTTTGTTGAGATCATTTTCAATTCCATTCCTGCCCTCCAAAATTCCTGCAGTCACATCCAGCCCCCGAGGAAGCTGTTTTCTTATCCAGGTCATTAATGAAAAGGCTCCAGCATCCAAGGGGTAACAGAACCGACTGAGAACAGACCCTTTCAGCCCCTCTCTCATTACATCCTATTTTGGCAGTAAACTTTACCTAAATTCTCTGTGAGGAGGGGTTTTCAATCAGTGCAGAGTAGATTTGCACAGATTATGCTTTCTTAGACTTTTTGGGCGAGGGTCGCGTGTCTGTGGAGTTACTGAACCATGAGATCTGCTTTTGTTGCCATTGATCACTTTGGGAAGAACAATATAAAAAAGCATTAAACTTCAGCCTTCTTTGCATCGTGTGTAGTCGGGTTTTTAATAACGTTGCCTGTAAAAGGAAAGCTGCTGGCAGTGATTCTGGCTCATTGCACTCAGCCTGGGATCTGAGCAGATTCCTGGACTCTTTTTATCACTAAAATGCTTAAAGCCTCCCTAAAACTTTTCCAAAGGCCCATCTTGCCACAAGTCACGATGCTTTTGTGAGCAGCAGGTGACAGTGGGTGCAGCTGAGCCTGTGGTGGTCGGGTTGTCCCCAGGCTCCGGTGGCACCGACAGCAGGTACTTACACCATTCCCACCCCGCATCGCTCCTGGTCTTCGTACAACATAAACACTGTCCCCTGCTTTTCCTGTTAAATAAAAAGACAAAACTTGTTTTAATTATTCCTAATTACAGTTATGTATTAAACAGGGAGGGTGAGTACATAACCACCTCTAAGAAAGCCGGGTTTGGGTTGTGTTGTCAGTGGGAGTGGATTCTTGCTCTAGTTTGTGTAGAGAAACAACGCAGTCACTTTTGTGAACAGAACAAATACAGCAGAGTCTATCCTACAGCACATATTTTTTTCCAAAATAGGAAGAAGTGGCCATAAGTACTTTAAAAATTACCAAACAGTTTTGGTTTTTTGCAAGAGACAGGTTAACTCCTAAAAACTTTAAAACATACTTAAACTGAAAGACAGTAAAAATATGCCTGGGTTTCCTTGTCCTTCAAGTTGATACTCACCTCAGATACACACGGGACACGAACCTGCATTAACCTTTGCTGTGGTTCCTCATGGGCCTGGTACTGGTGCCAGTTTGGTCAGCAGCAAACCTCCCAGTTTGATTTCTGGATGTGCTTGGTGTGACTGTTGTCACCTGGCACCGAGAGGCCCCACGAGCCAGCCCCGAGGAGGGTTTATACGGAGAAACACATCAACCTCTGCATTTCCCAGTGAAGCCCAGGGGTCTGGAACCCCTCTCTGCTCCTCTGCTGAACGGAGTGTTTGAACTGTCCCTTGTGCTACGTGGCTTCACCATATCAGAGTTTACATACAAAAATTATGCAGAGTGATTATCACATTTTCTAATCTTTCCCGTTCGTACCTGGAGGTCAAACCCGACCCCGTGAGCTTTGCACATCTGGAGGAGAAGCTTGTAGGAGATCCTGGAGAGGCTGGAGTGCCTCAGCTGGCTGCTTGCTACCGCCCACCGGTGCCTTACCGGGGAGGGCTGCAGAAAACAACAACAGATTCTTCATTTTCATACCAGTTTTTATCCCAAACCATCAATTTACTATATACATGGCTTTTTGGCAGTGAACCACCTCAGTGTGGGGTCAGACTCCATTGGGAGGAATCCCTCTTTATCACAATCCCTACTGAACACAGACATTTTCATGCAGCAAAACTAACTCCTCGCCTCACCCTGTACCTGAAGCCTTGTATTTTGGATCAGATCTACAGAACCCCTGGTTACAAACCACATTTTGGTATTTTCACAGTTCCACGGGGCCCCATGACCTCATTCTCGGTGGATCCTCTGAGCCCACCCTGCCCCGTGGGGACACGCGTCGTTCTGGAGTCAGCCCTTCTCCACAGCAGAGATTCCAAAGTGGCTCAGCAGGAGTTTTTGCCAGAGAATAAAAAGGTTTTAACCCACATCTTCTAAAGCTGCATTTCCAGTGGGTTTCTCCACGACTGAACGTTCCGCTGCGGCATTAGCGAGAGCATCATTTTCCCAGCCAGTCTCTGAGGGGACAAGGCCCAGTGACTCCAAGGAGCGGTCCCACTGGTCCCAGTGAGTTGGTACCACGGGTGAAAATCAGCTCAACTTTGGAGTTTCAACTCTTAAAGAGCAGGGAGGTTGCATTGTGTAGAACTGGATAGAGATGGGCTCCTAAAGCAAAGCTTTCCTGGGATGTTATTTTTAATACCGGACTCTTGGCTCCCAGTGGTGACACGGCACGTCCAAGCGTGTAATTTACAGTATATTTGTTCTAAAATGATATTTGTTTTGACGTTGACTCATTTAAGTTGACATAGTTGAAATCCTTATATAATACATCTCTGCCTGAAAATTAATCATGTTTATAATATTCTGAGAATTAATAACACCCGTTGCTCAAGTCATTAACTTAAAAAAGGAGCTTCCAAAATCTGCTCTCTGCAGTGGGGGACCACAAATAAATGAATGCTTGATAAAATAATCCAAGTAGCAGTTTAACAAGCGTAAACTTGAATGTGGCTGCAATAACACAGAACTATTGTTTAAGGGTTGGCATCAGGTTGATGAGGTGCTTATTTCAGCTACAAAGCATGCATACACATGCATAATGAACTGCGGGATGAATTATTAATGTGTTGCTTATTTAGCCTCATCTGTCTAGAAGATAATGTATCCTAACTATAATGAGTGATTGGTTTTGTACATAATTACAGTAGCAGCAGTATCTAGGAAATTTGTTCTTTCAAAGAAGGATTTCTAAAAATAAAATCATCACACAAACTCAGTTGCCGCTTCGTTTTATCAAAATCAAACCTACCAGGATTGAGAATATATAATAAATTAAAAGGGACAGAATCATTATTAACATCATAATTTTACACAAAGTGTTTTACTTAATCATTTATTACAGATCATGTGCTGGAAAAGCATTTGTCTCTTGATTTGTTTGTTTCTTTTTCTAAAGATATTTGCCTGAGAGAGCGCATTTTTGTAGTTAACTCTTAAAGAGATAAAACCCTCAGAAACAAAGACAAAAAATATAGGATATAGTGACCATTTATGTTAATTCTGACAGAATTTTAATTAAAAAAAGTTGCTACTTGATTACTTTTCATTTCTAAACTTGTACTACTGGGACTAATAATATCTAATTTACTTCTCTCCAACTAAAAGTGGTTGCTTGACAAGAACAATAGATCAAGAGCTCATTAACCTCTAAATTACAGCTCCCTGACATTTTGGGAATGGTGCTCTGATCCTCCTCTACGCAGGAAATAAAGACAGTTGAGCATTTTCCGTCAAAACACATGAAATGGCACCTGGTTTCTATCTGTATGTGTAGGTATGTTTATATTTATACCTACATTTCTTATCCCCTGACTTTTCTGAAGGCCTTTCTGCCCTTTTTTGAGGGACAGTCTCAAGGTTCAGAGCCGTCTGGAATACAAGATTGATCTCATGTAACTAATCAGCATAAAAAGTCATCATGTGCTTCTGTGAGGATCCCAAAGCAACACCCAAATAGCAGCTCAGTTAAAATCCCATCCCGGGGAGACACTATGATGGGGACAATCTCAATGACCTTCCCGAGAGCTGGAAGGTGAGATCCACAGGATGCACCTCAACCTCCAACGCCGAGGCCTGGGCTTTGTGTGCAGCACAGAGCTGGGGTGGAACGTCAGGGCTCCCACTTCTCATCCCAGAACAGAGCTCACAAGCTGAAGGCTCAGATTTCTTGACTGTTTTTAAGTCACTCCTCTGATCAGGGAGTGCTTTCACCTCCTTCCTTTTTCTTGCAACTTCCAAATTACCACATTTTTTACAACTTGAAAACGACCTAAAATATTTAGTAGTTAGTTACTAGCACAAATCAATAGTAGTGAGTATGAAGGATGAATAATCAGTACCCACAAGCACCCAGAACCTTTGTGTGAATTTCTGAGGTGATGGTTTCCCGTTGACTTTATTAACCTTCTAAAATCTGAAAATGGCAGTTTAGAATCTGAAAGGAGCAGATTCAGCTCCTCTACGACAGCGATCCAGGACAGATTTTTAACTTTTCGGTAATTCACATAAATAAATTCCTTTGTAAACAAAGGGTTTTGCTTACGGGTTTTGTCTCCTGGTGCTGAGTCCGTTGGCTTCTCAGTTTCTTTGAGGGAAAAGAGACTTCAAAGCGGCCGGAGCGAGAGTCCACGTTTCCATCTGTCACGTACAACATGAGCTGAGTCAAGGCCAGCTGGTCACTGTAGCAAAGGTCGAGGTCTGTTGCCCACACCTAATCAAAAGACAAACAGGTGCATTAAAAGAAAAAAGAAAAGAAAAATACAGAGAAGAAGAAGAGTGAAACTCAGCAGTTGCATAAAGGAACATCTAGGCCTTGGTTTTCACGCGCGTTGGTTTCCTCACGCTGGTGCCTCCTGGGCAGCGATGAAACGGGAACAATCAGAAGTCGTAGGTAACTTCAAAAGTAACTTTTCAGAGAAAACCAAAAGGCTGAGGACAAAAAAGTGACCTGTGATTTTAGCAATGATTAGAAAGAGCAGATGGATGAGCTCCACAGCGGTAAAGCCTGTATCACATTAAATAGGTAATTATTGAAATACTAAAGATCACACCTGGATTTTTTCATCTGAAGAATAATTAGCATTAAATAAAGTCAGCCTTCAGTTCCAAAGAGGTATTTTAAGATGGCAAAAGGCACGTTCCAGAGGCAAAGCTAAACTGAGTAGGATTAGGGAAGCGTGGGACCCGTGTGGAAGGCGCCGTGTGGGTCACACACTTCCCCTCCCCGCGGGTTTGCGGTGCTCGTTGGGATTGACACTCGTGGAATCACACAAGAAATCAGACTGTGGGATCGGGGGGCTGCCAGTGGAACCCCCCACCCCCTGCAGGATGTGACAAAAGGCATCAACCTCACAAGGGTTTCAAGGCATTAAAGCAAGGAAAAGCCAGGTGGGATTTTGAGGCTGGTCCACGCACCGTGGATGGCTTCTGCCAGGCCCCTCCGCCCCCAGTAACCCCACGCCCCCAATAACCCCACGCCCCCAATAACCCCAGCCTGTCTTTACCCCCAATTTTTCCCTCTTAAAAAAAACGCTTGTGCCTCCGACATCAGTGAGAAATGGGAAGACACACAAATATCTGCCCCGGAGTGGACCCCGTTAAAACAAATCCAGCGGCGAATGACTTGAATAAGCCTTTGAATGGTAAATGGCGTCATTATAAGGATATTAAGAGGTCAGGGGCCTCCTGGAAAACTGGAGTTAATTTCTGAATCATATGCACATAGTAATGCCCTGTTTATAATAGCGAATAAATCACATCAGTAACAGTTGTTAATATCTAACTGCCAAGTATCTGTTGCTGTATTAAAGATCCTATTTGTCAACTTAAATATTTCCTGCTGCATGGTATAAAATGCAAATGGGATGCTAATGGCTGGCTTTACTTAGTAATAGGGGAATATTCCCCAATTATAATACTTAATTTTCTTCAATAATTTATTCTTTATCATCACTTCTGTGAGACAGGGAGGGACTTTCCTATCGATTTGTACTTTTCCAAGGAGCTGAAGAGCAATTATAAACTGTACATACTGTGGAAGCCTTACATTAATTACCATAAATATTATCAACAAAGCAGTAACAGCCGATGTGTCTGGAACCTTGTTTGAGTTGGATTTTAGATTCTCAAAGTTTTGTCCCCAGAAAGAGGTGGCCGGGCTACATGAGGGGTCCAGGGGCTGCTGGGAATCTTGGGTCTGTTGGCCA
This sequence comes from Scolopax mira, assembly GCA_004320125.1. NCBI lineage: Eukaryota > Metazoa > Chordata > Aves > Charadriiformes > Scolopacidae > Scolopax > Scolopax mira. The sequence goes on along the minus strand of BJBW01011312.1, from coordinate 93,735 downwards.
AAGCCAACTGGTAGCTCTTCATCTGGACCCTGATGTTGCACCTGCAGCTGATCTGACCTCAGGGTCCACACCAGCACCATCCAGGAGCTTTGTAAAGGGTAAAGATGGAAAAACCCAACAAAATCTAAGTAAAGAAGTCACCGTGGCCATAGTGCATCCAGGCAAGCCCAAGGGCTGTGCTCTGGCAACGGGCAGAGAAAGGGGTTGAGCATTTAAGAGCAGATGAAGCATTAAAGCCCCAGCCTGGTCAAACGTCAGCAGCCACCGGCACGAGATAAATTCATTGTCCCCTGGTAGAGACACCGACAAACCGTACCAGGCGTGGGGTGGCACCACGCTCTGCAGGAGCTACTCAGCAAATCCCATGTCGTCAGCAACTAAAATTAAAAGAACATGCAAAGTGACACTGTTTTAATTTCAGATGGAGAGAAGAGACCCATTAATTACTCGTGTGATACGCTTCAAACCCCAGCGTGCCAACCCCACTGGCCCATTCCCAGTTGCTGCTGGGGGAAGGCACAGCTCTGGGCTCCTGGGATCCTGGCACCAGGGGGTGGCTCCAGCCTCTTTGCTGCCCAGAGAAGGGGCTACAACACAAGGAAGAGGTGAAAAAAGCTTTTAGCTGGGTGAGTTTCATGCTGGAAATGGTGAGACCAACCAAATGCTATTTTGAGGAGCTTCTGTGTAAATCTCCACAGCCCCGAGCACAAAGAAGAGGCAAACATGGCTGGGAGCCACCTCCTCTCATCCCAGGCCTGAGGCTGGACCACCCCCATGGCCAGTTAAAGCAGCCAAATGGTCATCACCATGTGCCAGCTGGGATCACCCCCGAGGACTCTTCTCCTGGCTCAGGATTCTCTGAGAACACTCTAATGTCGCCACGTCCCTGCCCTGGATACATCCCAGAACATCCCTAACGTGGGGAGAAAGGAAGAAGGATCAGGTGGCATAAGATCCCAGCTTTATCCTAGCAGGGGATTCCTTTTTGCCACAGAAATCCAGAAATGCCCTTTAAATCCCCTTTGTTCTGCTACAAAAGTGGGGAAGACACAGGGCCTGGGCAACAGCGCTGGATTTATTTTCATGGGATTGGCAACAGAGTCATTTTTTCCCCATTTTACTGGCTCAGATGCAGCCCCAGCCGACTGAATCCTTCGATGGAACCATTTCTAAGTCCCATCCCAGTTCCTGAAGGTCACAAACGCTCTGTGAAAAATTTAAATAATCATTAATGGGCAACATTTTTGGCAGTTTTGAGCAAGGCTGGAAGTCGGGGCAGGTCCGAGTCCAGTTGGTGGAGCCACGTGAAGACAACAGCTACAGAGCAGCTTCTAGTGCTCTCGTGCTGGAAGAGCTTCCCCAATGATACATCAATATCTATTCCCAGATGGAAAGGGGGAGCTCATTATAGCACGTTAGGGAAATGCTGACCATATTGAAGTTTGCAGGTGTCCCTTGAGTCTAATGACCTAAAATGAGTTGTAATAAACAAAGAGCACCAGAATCCTTTACATCTGTACCCGAGGAACTGTAATGAGGTGGACTCCATAGTTGATGAGTTCTCATTTTCTGTGAGGATGTTACCAAGCTCACGTATCTCCACTGCTTGGAGCGTGCTCTTTGGCAGGCAGAGCACTGAGCTGAATCCCTACGGCTGGAGCCACCATCGGCAGAAGATATGGAGAACATCAGCTGAGGAAAACATCTGCTGCAAGAGCCAGCAGAGCTGGGCATCACCTGTACGTGACCGGTTTGGGCAACAGAATTTAGACATGCCTGTGGCTCTCTCTTCTGCTTCTTTTACCATCTTGGTCACCCCAAACACTCCTGTCTGTGGCAGACTGTAACTGAGGAAACCCCTGCGCACAGAAACGTGACTGTAGTGAAATCCATCACAGGCTTTTCACCGTGTCTCAGGATGTAGAAGAGTAGCTCTTCCTGCAATTGATCAAAAAAATCAAACAAACCCAAAACCAAGCACTCAAACTGAATGAAAACGTCCCTTAGGAACATTCTACCCAACTCTACCTTCCCAAAATCTTCAAACCAGTCTAAGAGCTCCAAGCTCAGGCAGAAGCAGCGAAACATCAGACCTTCCAATTAGTTTGGGGCTGTTTTTCTCGTTGCAGGTAGAATGATCCTTTAGGTTCAGCTTTCCAGTAACTGCTACTGGATTGCAACAGGTTTTCCTTTGAAGTAACATAAAACGGGGGGCAAAAGCTTCTAGAATGCCCATAAAATCTGAGCTGTGGTGTTGGTTTAGGGCCTTGGTGGTTTTTTTTATTTCATTTTATGAATATATTTCCATAGTTGATAAAGCAATGTCTGTGGAGGTCAGGCAGTTAATAACCAGATGAATTACCATCTCCTCCAGCAGGTCGGGAGCTGTTAGAAGGCAGCCTGGGCAAAGGTCAAGTTTAAGTAAAGATAACGATAAAATCAT
>BJBW01011312.1:60000-91166 GCA_004320125.1 Scolopax mira | reverse complement strand
AACAAAAGAGCTAGAAATACATCCTGCAAGAGTTAGAGGCTGTTTGTCCAAGGAAATAGGATGAAATCTGGAATTTACACAGAGGGCCAAGCACTGCCCAGAGCCCCTTTCCTTCAGCGGGTGCAGCTCAAGAGCCTGAGCTCAAGTGAATAATATCAAAATTATAGTGTAATTCTTTACAACTGCCATAAAAACGCTTCAGCTTTAAAACGTAAACTTGAAAAGGGAAGGACACAAAACTTCTTAAAGAGTTACTAAATTATAGCTTTTCTTTCTCCAGTTCAACTGGTTTATTTGCATCTAGTATTGATGTTTGTAAGGAGCACACCTGCTATTTTTACAGAAGAGGCTGAGTGAGACTGTAAAAATTTCAATTAGCAAAATATTAATGCAACTTGGGCGTTGAAAAGAGAGCACTTTTTTTTTTTTTAAAAATGCCTTAAAAAATTTCCCAATACGATTGATTATTTCGGCAGCGATGGCAAACAGGCTCTTATCCGGCTGCCACCTCGTGGCAGCTGCTGGGATGGTTCGGTGCTGGCCCCGAAAACTTAAATTTTAGGTCCCCAGAAGTAGCCCTGACCTCTGTCCTGCCAAATAGAAGGTTGGAAAATGCTGAAGGAAAACGTTGTGGCTCCTTTTTTTTTTTTTATTTTGGGAAATAACACATAGAAAATGCTACATTCCATCTGGAGAAATCTTGAGATTTCCATGCGTGCAGTTCTCTCCTCCTGACCCCAGATCTGTCTCCATGGCCAACGCTGGCCGGTAGCCCTGAAACCACCCTCCTCAGAGGCTTTTTAAACCACTCTGGTGGAAGGGATGGAGAATTCCTACCTAATCCTGCCCTATAATTCTCCTTGTGGTATGTTCTGCCTCATTTTTAGCTCTGTGCCCACACATAACAATTTAACCCATTGTTTTCTCACTATTGCTGGAAGAGGTTTGGGGCTGCCTACGCTCTCAGACCGGTGGAAAAGGTGACTTATGATCCTGCTTCTCCAAATTATCTGCCCACAGATCCACGAATGTAAGTAAGTTGATGCATTCAAGCAGTCCCTGTCAATTAAATGGAACTTATTTAGGTGCAGCTCCTTGAGAGGCTGGGATCTGGGCAGGATCCAGTCAAGACTTCCCTTCCAAGGGTCAAGGCCTCGCTCTTAAAGATCAGTCTTGGGAGACAGACTGGGAAGCAGAAGCGATTCAGTCCCAAGTTACACACCTAATTTTTCTCCTCCACTTCTTCCCCCAAGACATTGGAAGCAGCGTGTCTCCAACTCCCTTTCCCCCGGGAGCAAATCACAGACGCTCGTAACCAAAATAGAAAGAGATTCCTGAGGCAAACAGAGAATTGTGTCAGGTCCCCAGCACTCTCTGCCCCTCAGAGCAGCCCCACAGCAGGTGGCAGCTGATGCATAACCTCACGGATACCTTTGGGGTGCTCAGCCCCACGGCGTACTCCAGCAGGGTGGTGGGGCTCTGCCTCCCCACCTTCCTCATCCAACCCATCATCCCAACTCCGAGCTCAGCCTCAGTTCTACTCAAAATAAACAATGAAATGCAAGAGCTGAAGCACGGCGCGCAGCAGACGGCAGGACAGACAGACATGAAGAGACATGAAGACAGGGGAGAGATTTGGGTACCAAGGAGAAGCACATGGAGATGCCCATGGAAAGAGGAGGCCATATCTTCCATCTGAGAGGCTACAGCATCATCCAGCTTCTCCAGGCCCAAAGGACACCATCGCTTTTGTCACCTTTTGGTCAGTGTAGACCACAAGAACTGCAAGAGAGTAAAGATAACCCTGTGTGATGGGCATAAAGCTCCGCAGTGACCCACAGTTCTCATTCCCACATTCACTCTGGCTTCCCATTGACCTCTGTGTTTGACAGACACATGTTATTCCTTATCCATCCCAGAGTCTCTTTGCTACTAGTGCTTCAAGGGGACACCATGCGAGCAAGGCATGTGGGAGGAAAACACTCACCACCAGCAACAATCTTTAAAAACATAAGCCATACTCGGAATCACAGAACCGCCTAGGTTGGAAGGGACCTTTAAGATCATCTAGTCCAACCATAAAAAAACCCACACCCCAAAACCAAACCAAACAAAAAAAAACACTAAACCAAATTCCCAAGCACCATGTCAACTTGTCTTTTGAACACCTCCAGGGATGGTGCCTCAACCACTTCCCTGAGCAGCCCATTCCAATGTTTGATAAGCCTTTCAGTGAAGACATTTTTCCTCATATCCAACCTGAACCTCCCCTGGTGCAACTTGAGGCCATTTCCTCTTGTCCTATTGCCTCTGACTTGGCAGAAGAGACCGACCCCCACCTCTGTACACCCTCCTTTCAGGGGGTTGTAGAGAGCGAGGTCTCCCCTCAGCCTCCTCTTGTCCAGGCTGAACAACCCCAGATCCCTCAACCTCTCCCCATAAGACTTACTCTCCAGACCCTTCACCAACTTCGTTGCCTGTTACTCCATCGTTCATACCCAAATTATTTTTATGCTGATGACATATAGATTTTTAAAGAGCCTGAAACTCGAAGTACAGGCATTTCTTTCCTCTGCACAGGGGACGTACCTGGGTCGCAGCTTACGGCCGCGCTACGCAACCGCAGAAAGATGCCTGCACTTCCTTGGCCCTTCACATCTCCTAAAGAGTTGTATTTATGTAGCATGTAACTTTATGAAGGTTTCAGGGATTTTTAAGTATTTAAATACTCTGACTGTGTTGGTAACAGATGTTCAATGATATATTTAATTTTTAGTTTTACTGAAAATATCACGTATCTGTTGATATTTTCTGTAAAATAGAACGTTGAAAGAATGCCTAAACATACTGTACTTCCAGGAAATGTATCTGAGCCTTTCAGCTACTGCATTAAAGTGGGCACTTCTGAAATTAGTGAGCAAACGTACTGGGAGTCTAATAGGATTTCTTGTTTGCCAACAAAATAGTGCTTTCAGGAGCACAATCTTTTGTGTAATCTCTCTCACACAAGACAGATGGCATCATTAATTGCCTCTGCATCTAGTTAAATTTTAAAACCTGTGCTTAAATAATGTTAAAGTTGTGGTACATGCTGACAAACATAGGAAATATTAAGGTAGAATCAACTGGAAAGAGGGGAAGAAAACCCAAGACAGAGCAGCCAGAGATAATAAGAGGCCAACAAGAAACACTGATTTAAAATGTCCTTTTTCGTGCCAGGAACCGTTAGAACCGTAGTCATTCAGGAAGCATTTCTGCGTTTGGGTGAGCTCCTGGCTTGGGTGAAGCAATTGGCAAAACTCCCATTGACTTGAGAATGTCATCCCTTAAGCTTTTTAAAGCAACTTTACGTGGAAGTTGTCCAATACCAGCTTATCTGCAGTTCTGATGACGCCGCCTGTGTAAATACACTTTGGGAGTCAAACCTAACTGTGATCTGTACTTCAAAGGCAACGTTATTCCCATTCTCTGGTTTATCACAGTCACCCTACACTGGTATCAGTTATCAAAAGCCCAATATTAAGCCTTCTCTGAGCTTAAAATGGAATATAATTCTGATAGCACTGCCAAAAAAGCCATCTTTTGCCAATGGATACCATATGCTGACTGTGGTTTTAAATACAAACCCTGTGTTTAAAGCCTTTTCTCACACCACATTTTCAGACGCGGAGGAGAAAGAGACACCCATAGGGATTTGAGCGTGTTCAGTCACACCAGCTTCCCAGAGTCACATAGCCCAGCCCAATAAATACAGAACTGGTCCCTGTTACTCTGTAAGACTTTTTAAAGCCTCATAATTGAAGATTCTAAAAGAAAACAATGTCAAAATAGAACAACAAAAAAAAAAAAAGGCAAAAAACCCCCAAGGAGATACATTGGAAATTCTAGAAATAATTGAGACTTGAGCCTTGAATTTACATCTGTATCCATATGCTAATTTATAGTTTGTGTAGTTGTACCCAATAAGCTCAACAATACTATTGATCACTAACAATAAGGATTTTATCTTCTTTAAAAATCATTCCAATTTCTTTAGTCTTCAAACGCAAGGCCACTACCAGAGCACCAAAAGCTCAGTCTCTTCACCCAGACTTTACTTCATGTTTTATTTCAGCCTGGCTTTATGCTTTAGGTTTTCACACCTGTCATAATAATGAATCCTATTGGCCAATATCAGCCAGATTTGGAAGAAGGTAAAATCATCAAATATATTAAACTCCCGTGAGATTTCTAAAAGAAGTCACTGGACAGAGGAAAAAGACCTTGCAATGGGAAAGGCCACAGGGCGAGTTCAGGGGGAGAACATGGAGGCACAGATCCATGGGAAACCTGGCTTCACTGATTTTAAACTCATGGAAATGTTTTTATTTTTAACCAGAATACAGTATTCAATATGCCCTTCATTTGACTTTCATAGCGTCTGACTGTTGAAAGGATTTAGTAAATTAAGTTGTGACAAAGAAATCTGACCTTATAAATAAGCAAACGCCAGACTCCTCTCGTGTAGAAACGTGCGACGTTAATATTTTGTGACAAACTGATTAAGGCTGATCAGCAACATTTGTGCCAGGGATTAAATGGCTTCTTTAAATCCATTCTCTTACCTGTGCATTCCATGGCACTGGATGCAGAGTGTGTGGGGGCAGCATCCTCTGTCACTTATAAAATGGGGAGGTTCAGTTCTGCATCACAAGGGACAGTGGCTGCCCCCCCTCTGCCATCCATCGCAGGCACCACAGATTCTGGAGGCAATACCTTTCCACTGTCTTGATTTATCATATTACTTTTTTTATGTTGTCAAAAGTTCTGATAGAGCTGGCTGTGAGGTTTTGCTGATTGGCTTGTAAACTCTGGCAGGGAGGACTAGGGTCACTGCAGTGGTTCCGATTTTACCTGCTGAAAAGACCCCATTACTCATCTCCACAGAAGACTCTCCTGGGCAGGATTCCACGAGGAAGCATTTATTTAGTCCCTTCCATTCTGCTCAGTTATGCCTGACGTAAGTCACACCGTGCTCCAGCACTCCCAAACTGCATGGGCTTCCTCGCAGCATTTTCCTTTCAAGGTAATTCAAGGCATTAACCTTGCAATTTCACTCTTTAAAATGCTCTGCTCTCATCTCTGCTCTCCATACTAGGCATGCAGGGAGCCTCAGAGCTTTGCTAGACCCAAAGGGCTCTGATCAAACCACTCAGGAGTCTGTGCAGCCCACGTGGAAGACTCGTTAGGACCAGGATCTCCAGAGGGAATTCCACAGGAATATTTATGTTAGAAATAAACAGCTTAAGCTGCCCCCCAGGTGAGGTGATGTGGGTGCTCCCAGGCCTCTCCATCTGGGAAGCAGCAGGTTCATGGTGATCCCTGCAATGGCAAATTTAATCATCCACACCCTCCTGTCACACACATTGACCTCAGCCTGCACTTTGATATGGGGGGATAATTTTGTATCTAATGCAAGATCACATCTCTCTTTCTTGCAGTAAATTATTCTCTCAGACCAAGAGCCAAATGCAGAGCAAAAGTGGTCTGAATTAGTGTATCTTCCTTTTTATCCACAGTGAGCTGTTCTTTGCCAGCTCAGAGACTCTTGACCCAGGGCTGAGCTTTCCATTACCCTTCTTCTCCTTAAATTAGCCATTACAATGTAAACCACATCATCCATCACAACTATCCTTTTTGCTATAAGAAACTGTCGATATCCCCTCTTCCTCAAATTCTTCCTCAAATCTCAGATCTACCTTCTTAGAGACACTGCTCTGCTCAACAGAGTACAATAATCCCTGTAATTATTTTTTAAAGAGCAAAATACAAGAGATTCAGAGCATTTTGAAACTAAAATAATCTAATCACTTTAGCCAGAAGACCATCGGCTGTAATTACCAGCTTAATGCAGAATGCACTCATTTTAGGGAAAAAACAGTCATCAGAAGAAATTAAAATATTATTTTCGTAATAATACTCAGCTTTGAAAGCAGCCCTACGGGCTTTGTTGGTTTGTTACTCTTCAGGCTGATGAAAAAAGGTTCCCCGGGTCCACCTGGCAGAGCAGTTCTAAAATCTGTGCTATTGTTAGAATAACCAGGTGCTTTCCCTCCCTCCACAGGCCTCGCAGCTTCAAAAGAAAGTTTGTTCCAAAGGTAGAGGTTTCTGCTGACAGGTCTGTGGGAGTCAAGTAGGAAAGAGGGCATTTCTTGACCTCAAGGGGACAGTGGAAAGGAATGTGTCTGCCCCACTCACCTTCTGCTCCATGGTTTGTGGATGGATGAAAGTCACAAAATCCACTGAGAAGTAACCAAGCACTCCTTTAGACTTGCAGGTTTCACCAATTTTTAAGCAGAGAGGATTGAGAACGGCTGGATCAACAGAACACTGGGGAATGGTGGTGCCGGATGACCGCAAAGGACCTTCAGCGTGGAGCTGGTCTCCAGAGGACACTATTTTTACCTCGCCTGTTGGCTCTATCAGCATGTCCACCGTAAGGTTTGTGATGTTTTCTGAGAATGGGAAGGCTTCTATCACACCACCTAGTAAGAAACGAATTCGCTGTTAAACTGGTCATCAAATTCACACGTGATGCTCTTCCAAGTGCACAGAATGAACCCATCCAGCTCCTGTTGAGCTCAGACGTTGCAGGGAGGGCTGCTACAGAGAGACAGTAAGTAATTAACTGTAACTTGAGCAGCATAGCTAGAACCCACGAATCTCTTTGAAGAAAAATATAGAATCTTAGAATGGTTCAGGTTGGAAGGGACCTTAAAGATCATCCAGTCACCTTCCCTGGGCAGGGACACCTCCCACCAGACCAGGTTGCTCCAAGCCCCGTCCAAACCAGCCTTGAACCCCTCCAGGAATGAGGCAGCCACGGCTTCTCTGGGCAACCTGGGCCAGGCTCTCACCACCCTCACACCAAAGAATTTATTCCTAATATCTAGACTCATCTCATAATAAGATCTCATCTACTACAGCACCGTACAGTTCTACCGGTGGCTTTTGAGCTGCAGATGCTTTGCGAGCAGTTCCAAAACACATACATCAGATACCTGACAGGAGAAATATGCTCTTGTGATGAATGAATGAATTCTGGGCTGTCCTACAGCCTAGCTAAATGCCAGAACAGCAGTGAAATGCAATGTTGAGACCCCAAGGGAGTGGTATCTCCTGCTGTGAAACTCATCTTAGAGATTCCCATCCATATGAGGGTCGGAGATAAGCAATGTGTTTTTTGGTATTCATCCACACAAGGAACTTGGTGTGTAGATGAGAAGGTTTATAGATGACAACTTCTGGCAAGGTTGCCCATAGGAAAATCACAAAGAATACTAGTTGGCATTCTGGATTTGCCTTTTTATTGCATAGAGTGTCACAAATCATTTGGTTAGGATAAACTCATATGTAATAAAAATTGGTCCTATATGTGTTAACTGGCATTATTTTTCCATAAAAATACTTCCAAAGCTTTGAATCATCCATGTTTCTCCCACAGAATCTTCATGGTTGAAAGGGACCTTTGAGAATGAGTCCAACCACAAAAAAAACAAACCCACCCAACAAAAAACCCCACCCACAGACACAAACCAACAACCTCGGGCACCAGAGCATGCCCTGAAGTGCCATGTGTACATGTTTCTTAAATACCTCCAGGGATGGCAACTCCCCCACCTCCCTTGGGCAGGCTGTTCCAGTGCCTGACCACTCAAAAAATGTATAAAACATAATATTTACATAAAGAAATGTATGAAACGTGCATACCCATGACATATAATACAAAACTATGGCAGGGCAGAACCACTGCAGAAATCTACTGCCCAACCATGAGCATTGTATCTACTTGGTTCCAAATCTGGCACACAAATACAGGACTGTTAACGTGTGTGCAAAGCTCACTTGCACTCACACCAACACACAGTGATTAGAGAAGGGTTTTCTCTGCACTGCCTCTTCCAGCCAAAGATGGGCTCATTTCTAAGCTCTGGGCCAGTTGGGTACCGGCCAGCTTTGATCCAAAGGTTCTGTGAGTAGGTTTAATGCAGGAAGCCCCACTGAGGACGTGGCACCACACAAAGGAAACCATCCAGCTCTCAGATTGGAACTTTTTTGTGTGCCTTTGGTTGGAGGGCAAGAAAGAGCAGTGTGTCTGTGCCAACATCCTGTAAGGGACAAGATGGCATTGCATTACTGGTCCTTGGTGGTATCACCACCTGCCTGGAAGGCAAGAACCGGGGAGAAGGCCCAGCTCTTCTCCAAACCAGTTAAAGGTTATGAGCACATTTCACTTCATGCAACGTGTTTATGTATAGCTCCCTTCCTGGTCCCATGGGAGGGAAAAGCACGTCTCACAGCTGTTTGCTCACCAACATTGAACAAATATAAAATATTCTCACATTTCCCTATGTGCAAACTCACACGCCAGCACCCCTTAAAGCCCTCTGTGAAGGCCCCCAGTATCGTAACCCAGGATAAAGGAGTTGGTGCTTTTTGATTTGGCATCATGTGAGAAAGGTAATCCAAGATTAATATAGATTAAATGCTTGGATAGGATACAGGAATGATAGAATAGTTGCCTATAATTCATTTGTAAATGAACATTTGAAGCATAATGGAGAAATAAAATGAGATAAATATTTAAATGGGCCCAAAATTAACAAGAGTATGGCATACAATATGGTATAATTACTCCTTATAACACTTAACAGCGACTTTGCAGTCTTATTTACCTTGACTAAGAAATGTTTGGAGGAATTTTTCCCATGTAGGGAATCGTTTCTCATTGACTGGCTGTACGTGCTGTGCTAAAAGGCCCGGCAGCTCCTGGGAGATCTTCACCAAAGCTGGCTCCTGCAGAAACAAATTAAATAGAACCACAAGCAATTTTACTACAGAAATGAAAACTGCTTGTGGGGTGATTAAAAACCAGGCCTCCAACAGGCAAAAAAAAAAAAAAAAAAATGTGGTTACTGTTTACCCACAGTCAGGAAGCCTTTTTTAATTTTTCTACTTTCTACTCTTCCCTCCTATTGAAAACTGTCCTTCTCTGAAAGACAATCCACCCCCCCCCCCCACCTCAGTATAGGATCTATTTCATTATAATTTATATCAATAATTTGATCTGGCAACTGAAAATGCTAAGCACTTGGTAACTGCTTTAGGATCAATACCAGCAGTCAGTAACTTCTGTGTTGTTTATATTTTGAAACTGAGCATATTGAAATACTCACATGTGCCAGAAATAGTTTTACTGACTATGTTTAAGCTGTTTTAACAACCCAAGCCCTACTTCATTATTAAAAAAAGGAATACTCAACCAAAAGCATTTAGAAAGGGGGAGATGCCCTTTTACACTCCTCAACCTGGAACATGAATTCACAAGAGCATTTGTGCCTCTATCTTTGTAGAATTTGATTAGTCATTCGATGGGAGATAAGCTACCTTTTTCCTAGTTTCAAATTCTGTACTATATTATCACACACACACACAAAACAACCCCATTAAATACAGAAACCAACTGCTTTTACTGTTCAAAAACGTCCCAGAAGTACACAGGCATATAAAGTGCAAGGACCCTGACTCTATTGCTTCAGGCTCCTTTTCTTGCTGCTTCATGAGCGTTCGCCCGCTTCCCCTGGGGCTCTTTGCTTCCCTTTTACATCCTCTCTCCTCAGCCTCCTGTGCTTCAGAAGATGACCAACCATCCTCTCATCTTGGCAATGTCCTAAGCCACAATCATTTCATCTTGAGCTCTGGATGAATGTGATAAAACTTTATGGCTAACATCTAAGAAAATAAATAAATCTGGTTTTCCAGAACAGTGATTTTGAAGAGCTGGGCTTTGCCATGAAGTGCGTGATGTGACATAACTAAAAATATGAATTCAAAATCAGCTTCTGTGATTTAAGTACCAGAATGCAAAGGAGGAGGAGGGGCCAACGATTAGGGTATCAACTTTATGTATTGGAGACCTAGAGATGTCCTGTTCCTGAACACAGTCTGTCTGAGACTTCATGAAAAGTGACCTTCTGTCTGTGCCTCAGCTGTCCAGCCACAAAATGGAGACAATTGCTGTCCCCACCTCACAAGGAATTGAGAAAAAGATGTCTTAAAAATATTGAGGTGCTTAGATAATGATGCTGATCTGGGCTATGTGAGCTCCTTTCAAGGAGAAAAACATGGTTTTGGCTTTAAACATATCAGAAAAAATACTAAAAAATTGTTTTAGTCAGTATATCAATATAGTAAGCAGCACGACCTTCACCAGATGGCTAAAACAACAAGGACCACATAAACCACGAGATCCAAGTTCAGAATTTACCCAGATTCCAGTCTTATACTGCTTGTTTCCTTAAAATTCAACAAGACCTTGCAACAATTTCCAGGAACACGAGGACAGCCGCACCAGCGGCTTTCAGGACTCCTTTCAGAGTCCTTTTTGAGGGTCACACGAGGGACACATGGTCACACATGGTGAAAGCAAGCTCCCTAAAGTGGGTGCAAAACGAAGCAGAACTTCACTGAAGTTTTAGAGTTGGAGGGGACCATACAGACCATCTAGTCCAACGCCCCTGCTGAAGCAGGTTTGCCCAGAGCATGTTGGAGCATCTTACTCAGGAGCATCCAGGCAGGTCTTGAAGATCTCCAGAGAAGGGGACTCCACGACCTCCCTGGGCAGCCTCTGCCAGGGCTCTGCCACCCTCACTGGGAAGTTTTTTCTCATATTTGAGTGGAACCTCCCATGTTCTAACTTGTGCCCATTACCCCTCGTCCTCTCACTGGCAACCACTGAAAAGAGTCTGGCTCCCTCCTCCTTCAACCCACCCTTTAGATACTTATAAGTATTGATAAGGTCTCCCCTCAGCCTTCTCTTCTCCAGGCTAAAGAGTCCCAGCTCTCTCAGCCTTTCTTCATAAGGGAGATGCTCCAATCCCTTAATTATCTTCATTGCCCTTCGCTGGACTCTTTCCAGTAGTTCCCTGTCCCTCTTGAACTGGGGAGCCCAGAACTGGCTGCATCTCTTTGCTGAGGAAAGGCTGAGGACCTGGGGCTGTTCAGCTGGAGAAGAGCAGACTGAGAGGGGACCTCATCGATACTAAGCTATGGGTGGGGGGCAAAAGATGGAGTCAGGCTCTTCTCAGTGGTGCCCAGGGACAGGACAAGGGGCAATGGACACAAACCAGAACATGGGAAATTCCATCTCAACATGAGGAGGAACTTCTTTGCTGTGAGGGTGGCAGAGCCCTGGCAGAGGCTGCCCAGGGAGGTGGTGGGGTCTCCTTCTCTGGAGACATTCAAACCCTGCCTGGACACATTCCTGTGGGATCTGCTCTGGGTGACCCTGCTCTGGCCTGGGGTTGGACTGGGTGGTCTCCAGAGGTTCCTTCCAACCCCTAACATTCTGGGATTCTGTGATTCAAAGCACCCTCAGCACTCGCTGATCATGAGGGTGGACCAAAGACACGTGCATCAAACCCCCTTGCCTTACAGAAAGATGATGGGAGTTTTAACAAAATAACTAATTCAAGAAAATGTGAAAAATGTCATTGTGGGATCAAATCCAGTGTAACAGAGCTTTTAACATCCAGTGCCTGGATAATCAAGGTGTTCACAGAAGGGAGTTGGGCTTTTTAAGGATCAGCACCTGGAATGGTAGCTCTAAAAAAGGCAATAATCCTGATTACAGGGAGTTTTAGTAGGCAAATTCAAGCCCGGATCCAACATTCACTCGTGAAGTCAAACCTTTTAAAAGGATCAGTGCTCGGTAGGCTAATTTCATTTAAATTGGACGGTATCTCCAGCAGAGCTTACCAATGTTTTATCTCTTGATGGTAGCCCAAAACAATTCCAAATCATAGGCTCGATGGAAACAGGGAGCATTTGTTCAAGTCTTTCAGCTGATGCTTCTCAGTACCAGTAAAAGAGGAGCAGCCCAAATACTGTATACATACATAGAAATCTTTAAATCTACCCAAATTGGTTTTGCACTTTTTTATAAAAATGTATAAGCATAAAAAAAATTATACTTTTTACCCCAAAATATAAAATAATTTCTCACCCTTCTGTGAGCTGAATTGTGAAAGGCTTTCTTAGAATGGCAGTTGTGACAAAAAATCAGGACCAAAGGTGGTTTATATTGAAGGCACTGGAAGGAAATCTCCCTGAGACAGATCAGTCAGCAAAGAAAAGCCTCCTGAAAAGATAAGTAAATAAATAGAAAGAAGAAATAGCCTTAGAAACAGGAAGAAAGACCTGTAGACAGAAAGAGGTCGTAGAGCAGAATGCATGAGAAAAACAGCTTTTTGCTAAAATTCAGATTGAGAGGAAATTATTTAGACTTCTCAAGCAAACAGAGTGAAGAAGGTAGCTCCGAGTAAGTAAAGCCGACTGGGCCAGAGAAGAATCAAATCAGGCGACAGATCCTCAGCGATACAAACTGCCCCATCTCTGCTGCAGTCAATGAAGCCACAGCAATTTATGCCACTTCAATAGCTCCGTGGCAATTCCTACCGTTTCTGCTGGATATCCTTTATATTGTGATCACTGGAGCTCTGAGAACTTATTCCAGCTGCTCTGATGTGAACTGGTCCAGCCCGGTGTTATTCTTATGTTCTCAGTGACACCAACAGAGAGAGTCCAGTGAGTGCTCTCTGACTGTCCAAATAGCTTTCATTATTTCCTATTTTGCAAATTAAACTGATTTGATTTTTTTTTTTCTCTCTATTTCAGACAGGTACAGGCTGGCCAGAACCACCACCGACTGCACTGAACAAAAACCATTGCAGAGGTTTACAAAAATGGAAATGTTTTTGGAAGTGGTACACTTAATACCATAATCTAATTAAAGTTTGCAGCCTGATTTAAAGCCCAGGCATTTAATTGCTAAAGTGGAAATTTTAAAATTAAAAAGTGCCAATTTTGCCTTCCATGAGCTGGAAAAAGTATGCTCTGATAGAAGGTAACATCATGTAAAACAGCCATCATTACCAAGTAACACAAATGTTTTTCGTATGTAAAATTGCTTTGTAAAATATTTGCTCCATCTGCTGAAAGTAGCAAAGACAATTTTCCCTGATAGCTAATGGCCCATTTCAGCTGGATGGCAAGCGATTCACCGGGGCTGCGACTTGCATTAAGTGGAACGGGGCGAAAACGGCCCAGAATTTGCCACTTGTGTAGTATTATCTACTCCCTGCTTCCTGAGAGCCCGGCCCTCATTACCGCGGCCTTCGCTTTGGATCAGCACGCAGGACTCGGGATGCTCTGACTCGAGAGGCTTTTTGTCAAACTGAGGCACATATGCTATGCTTCAATACAAAAGCACAAAACAGCCACTTTCCTTGACGACAAGAACAAGAAGGTTAGTTCTCTTTCAACTTTCCAGCACTTAAACTGCTGTTCCTTTTTTTTCACGCCACATGGGGCCATGGTTTTCTCTTCTGGCTCACGCTGTCACTCTGCATGCTGAGGATTTCAATATATAAAGATCAAGCACTTCTTTTAATTCTAAATTCAACTACACGCACACACACAAAAAAAAAAAAAAGAAAAAAATAAAGCCCCACTGACCTAGTCCAAAAAAAGCCCCTCTCCCAATTGCTTGTTTCATTGTACACTTTGCTATTTACCGTCCCTCCATTGAAAAGCACTGTGTTTACATTGTGCCCTGAACTACTTCAACATCTGCTAACAGACCAATAAAAAAATAAATAAACCAGGATTGTTCAGAAAGAGAGATCCTTTCTGTGTCCTCCCGAGGCTCCCAAGCGGGCGGCAGCAATGTGCCGCGAGATCCCCCTGCGTAGATGTCACCTCGGAAAAGAAGGGATGGGGGGAAATCAACTCCAAAATCCCTGCAGCCACCGCCACCAAAAATCAGATCCTGAAAGCTCTGTGAGCTCGCCAAATAATTCTGCATATTTATGCACAGCACGTTAATTTGAGATTAGGACAATTTTATCAAATAGTGGGCTTTTTAAATTAAAAAATAATAACACTCGATGTGCGTTGCTATTTTATGCATAAAAGCATGTCTCTTGCCAGGTCACAGCCTTCATTTTTCCAGGTTCCCCACATCTACCTTCAGAGCAAAGGAAATGGGACATAAATGTCATAATTTCCAAAAATCTCTTTTTAAAAAAAAAAATAAAAAGAAGACATGTTTATTTCAAATGCAGCATTTGTATGTTCAGGATATTGGGATGTTAAGCCTCATCCAAAATGAGATAAGTAATATCTGAATGCATCTTTTCTGTATTTTAATGATATCTCTGCAAATGCACAAACAATTCAGACGCCCTCAGATGAGTAATATTTTCCTGATTAATTTATTTTTCTCTATTTCAATCTCTAAATTGAAATCTAAATCTCTCTAAATTTTGTTCCCTTTTGTTCACTTGTCCTCCTTTCTGGCTTGTATCTCTAAAGAAAATATTCTAATGAATTCCAGAAAGGGGATTTCAAAAAGAGAAAAGACATCATATAGATAAAGCACAGCCACTTCCCAGGAATTCCATCTAAATTGCCAAGCTGTAATGCTAAAGGAATTCTCTGACAAAACCTGCATCGTGTTTCACAAACAACACACAGTTAAACTTCTTTTATTCCTAGAGTTGCCTGTGTGTTACTTTTAGGATTTTAGCAAAATAAACGTTTTTAAAATAATCCAAGCAGGCATTTTATTGGCTGCGATAACATTAACGGATTTCAGATTTCTTTAGTGCTCTTGCTTTATCCTCTCCTTCCACACTGTTATTGCTACAAACTGGCACTTAAATTCAATTGATTCAAAATATTCCGGATCCATATGGCCTAAAACCCTGGAGCTGAAGTTCTGATATTGCCTCACTGCTGTTTTCTAGCATTTGCCTCTACTCCAGTCCCCAGATGGTGGAAGTAACATTTAAACCTCCTTTCCTCTGCCTTGTACAATAGACCTTGGCACCATTTCAACTGTTTACTCCGGTAATTAACAGCACTGATACCACAACAATTACAACTCCTACAATCTTAACACAATAATGCTATGAATTAGTGAGAGCTAATGGCTGGAAGGTATAGTGGTTCCAGACTGCGAGATCTGTGCATTTTTAGAATAAAATAAAAGGTACAAACAGCACGCTTGCGGTAGACAATGATTACCTAGTAATTAGTTTACACAAAGCTTCCTATTTAATGGCAAAACGCTGTAATTAACGCGTGACAGAAAATCAAAGGGTACTTTGTAAGCATATGAAAAATTAACACTGCAGGCCTATAGCTTTATGTACTGATTAGAAGCATATTAAATCAATAGGACATGCAAACCAACAGCTTGCATAGCTGATGATTGCAAGCCTTCCGAACGGGTCTCACTTAACCAAGGGATACAACTACCGCGCTTGATTGTCCTTAGAATTTAAGAATCACCTGAAACGTCGCTACGGCAGCTACACAGATATATTAATAAGCTGAATAAGAGCACTGTGGTCTGTTGGCAGAGACAGTGAATATTTAAAGTATTTAGGATATATTGTTGACAAAGCACTGCCCATAGTAGGAAACAACCTGCGACCGTATTGCTTTTCCAGTCATCAAGTTCTTCCTTAACTCTTTGGGTCCTTTATCTTTTCCTATTAAACATCGTATCAGTTGGAAGAAATTTGAAAACGCCTGTCAAAATGCTGTAAATGCATTTTCTGTGAATCTGTCAGAGTTTCTGGCCCTCTTCAGGCTGAAAAAATTACCACACCTGCAGTTGCGTGTGTACAGTAAGAGCCACAGCGAGACTACTGCCTTGAGAACCCCCCGGGGAAAAATCTCTCCACTATTCCTGATTGTCAGATAATCACAAACTCTATCTAATTACTTATTACAGCATTTTTGAAAGTTGACCCAAAAGATTTCATGGAACAGCCAGAATTTTGCAGCATTTTATCTTAGCGTTTATAAACGTAATTTTCCAATAGTAATCAAGGCAAAATCCAGCAACCAGTGTCTGAACAGCACTCTCTGCAACTCAGACTGAAAGCTGAGTTTTCTGGATTTGTTGCCTTTTGAAAAGATTTTGATTTCCTCTAACAAATTTTGGTGAATTAACCAAGATAGAGCGTGGGAGGAAGAGAAACCGTGACAAAATACAGGGAGAGAACTGGAGGCTGTAAGACTCAAATACTCTAACATTTACAACAATGGGCTGCCCAAGCTCATTAAATAGCTTTTTTTCTTCTACAGCAGATATTTAATGGAGAGTTTTAAAATGGTTTTGTAGCTGTGACCAAATTATAATGGCTTATTGAGAGAATAGGTGCTGCTCCTTCTTCTGTCTTGTTCTGTTTCTGTATTATCAGCTCTTCTTGATCCCCACACTCACCCCCTTTTCTCATCTTCAGTCTGATCTTTAGGATTGCTGCTTGGGAAACTCACACCATGTTGCTGGTCCTGGTGGTTAATTAAGAGGCATGATACAATAAAAGATTCTAAAATTAATTCGATTAGTAATTTAATATAGTGATTTAGATGCTACTTCAAGTTCTACACAAGAGAATGGGATCTCTGCATTTATCTGTGTTATTTTATCTAAAAGGGAGACTGTTAAAAGAAGGAAAAAAGCAACACTATCAGGAAGGTGATATTATCTTTCCTCTGAAAGGGAAGATGTTCTCAGAGTTTGAGGTGGCAGCCTGAGACCCAAGATTCAGAGTCAGAGACCAGGAGGTATCGCAGACTTAGACAGCCTGGTGTCAGTTCAAAACCAAAAGGCACCAAATATACTTTGTAGACCACTTTTCCACCCATCTTCAGCTTGAATTCTGAGTGAGCATCTTTCTTCAAGGTCATGAAAATGTGGCTGTGTCAGGTGTGCTTAGCCCTGAATCTTGTCTCTGCCAGTGGGCACAAGTGGATGCCCAGGACAGAATGAAGACAGAGCATCCATTCCCTGGGGACTCTCTCAGCCAGAGACTGTGACTGTGAGAACAGGTAATGGCTTTCTCTTCCATTAATTTATTCAGTGTCCCAGTGAGGGGCTGTACAGGTACAGGTGAGACTTTACACAATCTGAACTGATGGTTTTCCAGAGGAGTGAGATACCCAGCTTCTCAGCATACTTTGGAACAACTTTAAAGAGTATTTTTAATGCTAGATGCTCCAAACATGTAATTATCCTACTGGGTTTTTTTTTTTACACTTTTTGCTCTGCATGGACTAACTGAAGCTTGAATTGGTACAGAAAATAGATTGGAAAATCACGATAGAATGGCATGAGAGCATTTCACACAACACACACGCCTTATATGTTAAACAGTTGAAAATCTGTGAATTTATTTGCTCCCTCCAAGTGTCACGTCACTGGGGTTGCGAGATACAATTAAACTCCAGAGGTGTCTCAGTACTTACTGATGGGTTTGGATGTAAGTGGGGCCAGATCCTGAGACTCATTTTCTCACCAGAGAACGTCTCCACAAATGCCACCGCTGCCAGCTTTGTGGAGACAGCAGATCTCTTTGCTATTGAGTATCATTAGAACCTGGGCCTCGGGATGAAATCCTTTCTCTGCTGCAGGCTTCAGCAGTGCCCAGCGAGATGAAGGCCTCGCAGAGACGTTCGGTGTAGTTTGTGAGCTCTGCCCTTCACTCAGTTGCAAAATAATTGTTCAGATAACTCAGAAGCTGCACTAAGTTCACAAGGTGAAACACATCCATCATCCTTTCCTGCATTTCTCTTTGCCCAATGCTGTGTTTGAAATGAAGAATCTAAAATCAGCTTCATTTTCAGATGGAAAATCAGCTTCATTTTTAGACGGAATGGATTTTTTTTTTTTTCAGACTTCAAACTCACAAAACGACATTATTTTTAATCTGTTGCCTACCACATACCAATGAGGAAAATCTGGGTATCATGTCTTAAACTGCTATGCAAATGATGCTATTTGTAAGTATTAACATAATTTAGTGCTTACAGTCATATTCTCATTTCTAATAATTCTACCAGAATGGAGAGCCTTTTCACTGTACTCTTAGCCTGCAGGATAGTCTTTCATCAAGAAGCTGAATTTTTTAATAACCTGCCAGCATCCGTTTGGTATGTGGCAGCCTACGCCGATGACACAATGTCTTCATTATCAAAAGAAACAGGTCTACACCCTGTAATAGGACATTAAAGCATGCCTGTGCTCATAAACTAATGCTTTGATGTTTAAATGTGTAGCTTTACAATGGTATTCCTTAACAAAGGATGATTTTAATCCGCTGCTCAGTGGTAATACTCAGCAGAGACTGCAATTCATTATACACAAAAAAGGTCTCCCCTTCTACAAAAGGGAACTCAACTCAGAAGGCGGAAAAATTTGAACACCAGTATTCAAACAAGATGCCCAAAATGGCAGGAAGTTTCACACTTTGCCAAAACCCACTTTACTACTGGTCTGGATTTAGGGAAGTTTTCCTGCTGACTTTAGGAATTTAGCTCAAATAGGTTATTCTCTACGTATTTTCCAACTTCCAACAAGTATTTGTGTTTAAGGGCTTCTAATGGGTTGATTCCTGGTTACATCAAAGCTCAGCGTAAATGGAGTATAAAAGGGAAACCAAAGAAAGGCAGTTATCACTGTGTCCTGTATATCACTTAGCCATGAGAGAATTAAAAAGGCAGAGAAACAAGAACACTAACATGAGGAAATACCATTTCTATAGAGAACTTACACCAGCTTGACTTGCACAGAGCGACGATCTTTAGCAGATCAGAGCAATCAGCTCTTCAGCTTTGCATGATAAGCTCTATTTTATAACGTGGGATTATTTTGTAGTTGTCAAATACAACGGAACTGTAATCAGCACAATTTGAAAATTGAATATACAATATAATTCAATCAAACAAAAATTTCAAAACAGTTCTGATTGAATTAAAAAAAAAATCAAAAGAGCTATAATGAGTAGTTTATGTAAATTAAACAATTCTTTCTGGATACATTCCTTCTGGCTTTAAATCCATTACATTAGGAATGAATTTGGCACAATATCCAGAAATATCAAATGCTTATTGAAATTAACACATTTAAATACCAATGAATATTTAAACTACAAATAGTTCTCTCAATGCCAGAACTAATGAAGTCTGGTTTGGTATGGATTTTGCTGTGGTTAAAATGTATCATCTTATGGCCTCTCTCCATCCTGTGGATTCTTAGGAATCTCCTGGTGCACGAGTCCATTGACAGGCTCTCTCTCCTTACCTGAACACCCACTCTAAATTAAAGGTGCAGGAGCCTAATAATCTCCAAGACCTCAAGTGTTCTGTCTTACACAGGTGAAAATGGCTCACAGGTTTAAAAGTTATTAGTGAGGAAAAATGTACAGAAAAAAATAACCCTTAGAAAACCAGATTCAAAAGGAATCAGTTTGTATGTGATTTCAAATCAATTAGTACTGTTCAACTGTATTAATCCAACACTTTCGTTCAGTAATTCCAAATTTTTATATAGGTGTAAGGGTCTAATACCCATCTACTTCCATTTATACATGTCTTCACTTTGGATAAAAAACCCTGTGTAAAAATTTGCACATTATTACCTATGAATGAAATGTTATGACGCTCAACTTATTCTACAGCTGGATGACAGGCACGCATTTATATTTTGGAATATTTAACTGTTTTATTTGAATTACTGTTTCCTATTACTTTGTAAAAGAGAGTCTGGTCTCCATAACAGCAACTCTTACCAACATCTTAGAATGAAAGCTCAGGGAAAAGATTTAAGGTGAAGAAGAAGAAGCCCTGAGGACTATTAAGAAGCCACAACAAAGACAACACCCCGCTCCCCCGTTACTTACCTGTGCCCACTTTTGACTCCATATCTCAGGGCTGTGTCGCTGACGTTCCTCTTGAAGCCAGGGGTAGCATCTCAAATGGGAAGTGATATCACAGTAGGCAGTGCCATTTCCTCCACATCCATCCTTCACTTTGAACAGCCAACGCCGCACCTCCATATTGTCCGCGATCAGCTGGCTGAGGACACCAATCATCTGCGGGGCGATGACACAAACATGTTTTATGCTACAGCAATATCAAATTGTTCCTCAATTCTGACTCCTGGTTTGCATACGTTGGGACTTGAAATTTATTTTCTAAATTCAGTTTCTTTTTCTTAGAGATGCTTGTGTTGTTATGGCTACTTTGGGTAAGTAACAAAAGCTTTTTGATGAGAATCGCCAGTCTTTGTCCTTGTGCAGATCACCAAAGAGCAGAGAGCACCTTTGGTGGTGGGTGAAGCTGTGGATTCTGCAGAGAGAAACTGGCCTCTCCAGGCATTTTTTTTTTTTAATCTGATCATGATCTTAGGTTTTGGATACTCAGTACTGCTTAATAAATGCTCGTGACAGGGAAGGGTAGGGGATGGACTGCACTATTTGCAAAATCCGAGAAACAATTGTGTCAGATTCTAACACCAGCCAAAACATCTGTGAAATTTTCCTACTGCAGAGTACATTATATGGTTATAAATGTATGAAGGAGTTACCAGGCAGGCTTTATAAAAATGCTAATTATTTATTTGTGTATGTACACAGATTTAAATGGCTTTAAAATGCCTTTTGCCCAGCTGGTGTAGGATGCAATTAGCTTCTTACAAACTGCAAATGCCTTTGAACCTGGTAAAAGTATCGTGAGATCTTGTTGCATTGGCAGAGCCTTCTACATTTTTACATAGTCATTTTTAGGATTTTTAATTATTTTTTTTAACATTGACCTCAAATACAATTACACGTGTTCCAGATGTTATTATTTGTGGCTTTTGAGAATCGCATAAATGTGTTTTTCCTTGATGACTCCCCTACAGTAATGAAAAGAATCAATAGTATTGTAAGGACTGTACCAATCATAAAGAATTATGTTCTATCTTTAAGTGAAAATTGAATTGTGCTTTAACATAGCGTCACCTTCCTTTGATTATTTAACCCAAAACGTCAATATTTCACACGAGCAAGCAGCAGAAATAGAACTTCCGTAACACTGTAGCATGAATCAAAAGTATTATTCACATAAATTATTTAACAATAAATCAGTTGTTTTTCAGATGATTGATCATGTATTTATTTCATCTACTACAGAAGATGCAGTATATTTGTGCAGCTTCGATTGTTTTCAGTGTTAAAGGTGATTAATAAAAAGTAAAGCAACACCAAAAGCCTCTGTAAGAAGCAGGAATACCTAAAATCTGTGGCACCGATTATTTCCCTGTAGGAGATGTAGCACCACCATAATGATATATTTTTTAAAAAATCAGTACAGTTCATACTTAGACACGTCATTGCAAATTGCAAAATGAGCTTATAGAAGGAAATACTGACACAGAACACAAAATAAACATAGGGAAACTGAACACAGTACAGAAAACTCTTCTGCTGTGTAATTTTAGTTTAGTAACATTTTGTTCTTTTCTTTCCAGTCATGCCAACAAAATAGGTGAAATTAGCAATGAGAAGCCGGGTTCAAGGTAAAGCTCCAGTTGCAAAGCTGCTCAGTGAACCTCTGTTTGACTAAGGTGAAATTTTTCCTTCATCAAATACTTAGTTTCCCACAAATCCCTG
Source organism: Scolopax mira (assembly GCA_004320125.1). Classification (NCBI taxonomy): domain Eukaryota; kingdom Metazoa; phylum Chordata; class Aves; order Charadriiformes; family Scolopacidae; genus Scolopax; species Scolopax mira. Next base: position 69,618 of record BJBW01011312.1, on the reverse strand, counting down.
GTTTATTTTCAGTCACTGGTAAAACTCCTGTTGATCTCACTGGGGCCACGACTTCAGCCGTGGAAGAGCACCACAAGCTGTTTGAAATAACAGGACCAAACGCCCTCCTATATTCTCCAGAAAGAACATGAAGAACAGCAGAACAATTGTCTTCCCTCCTGACTAGGATACAAATTGCGTTTAATCGGTCAGAGAGACCCAAAAAGAACACAACCTCATACAGGATTTATTCAAACCCAGGCCAGGTCTAATCAACATGGTTATTGTCATTGTACAAAGTTTGCATTCTGTGAAGTGCAGAGGCACCTGCACGTTGCCACGTCCCAGACCACCTCCTCTCCTTACCTGGTCCTCGCTGGAGATGCCCGATGCCCCGGGAGGGGTTGGCACACAAGCGCCGGCAAAAATTTGTTTACTTCCCAACTTGCTGCTATAGAGCTGAGCCACTTGTGGCACCGAGCCTAATATAGGCACATTTAGCATGTCAGCCACTGCTAAATCATCTTTGTGGGGAACCCCTCCGATAATGTAGGCATCTCTGTTCTGGATAAGACTTCTTATTCTCTTGATTGTCTTGGGACTGTACTTGAGCAGAGTGGCTAAGCACATGCGATGCTTCTGTAGAAAGATAACATTATTCTTGTTAAAAGGTGTTCTCTTCTGTTCCATGAACCTAATTTATAATGTTGCACACAATAAATACATTATTAATAGCAGGCTAGGTTATGACCTATCCTGTAGCTTAGCAGTTTAAATTGATAAAAGCTGTTGGGGTGAGGCTCCATAATCGTGCACATCTTTAGTGTGTTGGAAATGGGCTCACTGGGAATAGAACTAATTACTTCACATCTGTATTTATTTGATCCATGCGGAATTATCCTTCTGTCAGTCGGCAGAGAGGCTGGTGGCCTTTGGATAATAGTGATTCATCTCAGCAACACTTCTGGCATGGTTTAACTCTAAAGCTCCTAAAAATCAATACAAAAATGAAGAAAAACCCCTATAGCGGGGCATGTATCGCACCATACAGTTCAGCAGTATTTTAAGTGAGAATAAAACACTTTGATTTACAAAAGCTTTCACTGATCACATTAAATTACTGGGGATATACATTTCCATTACACAGTAGTTCTGATAGCTACTGCAAATGCAACTGCAGAGTACTCAAGGAGAGGGTAGTATTTTTGTTGCTTAAAGTATAAAGGTTTCAACTTTTGGGAAGGAATTTTTAATTTCTTCTGAAAAAGAAGATCTATTGCTGAACAAACCATTCATGACATGCTATAACCTCTAAACTAAGCATACTAGTCATAGCAGCTGAAACCTCAGAAATATTTCCTACAGCATCTCCTGCACACGGCCTGCAGATAACCCAATTGTCTTTCCAGAAGTACAGAGAGAGGCACACTGAGGCAGATTGGGATGGACATCATGCAGAAATGCTACAAGAGAATCCACCACAATAGATCACCACACACAAATCATAATCATAACAAGAAGAAAACCTTCACATTGCAATTTCCTCTAATTTAGGTCCTATCAGCAAAGTTTTCCTTTTCAGGATAGCATAAATCCTGGATTTTCTAGGGATTTCCAGGACTGGAGAACCCAGAATATTTCCCTGCAAAGTCCGGGATGCTCCTTCACAGGGACTGAAGTATAAATCCCAATTCCAATACTCCTATGGGGATGACGGTGGATAAGGAGATGAGGGAGCCCCCCTTGAAGTAGACAGAAGGAATGCCTTTTCTCAATTCTTCAGTGCTTCCTCATACCAAACACACAGCTCCTAAAAGCACCTGAGCCTCTCTGTAAAGGGTCAGACATCCAGCAAGGACAGTGAGGATAGAAGTCAGAGAAATGACATATTCTTCAAAGTTTGAAAAAAAAAAGGGAGTTACAGAAGTATAAAGGCAAAGGGAACAACAAACAACTTTCCCGGAGCCTTTTTCCTTCCATCAGTTTAAAATAGAGACTCTTAATGTTGTGATTCATTTGTTTCCTTTCTCTTGAGCACTGGTAGAAGAGCAGGGAGATGGCCTGCTCTGTTGGTCTCCTGGCAGAGTTCTGCCATCTACAGAAGAGGATCAATTTCCAGCCCCGGTCACTTGCTCCCTGGGGCCACGAGGGCTGATGTAGGGACGAGATTTGCTTTGTGTCTCTCAATAATGGATTTTACACTTAATTAAGGAGTGCAGGAAACAGGCTGTAAAATCTAGTTCATTCCTGCTTTGAGAGTGGTATAGCTGCCATGATATATAGTGGTGTGAGTGAAAGCAGGTAAAAGCAGAACTGAGGAATCCTCGGAATTCCAGCAGGATTGCAAAGAACAGCAGTGAGGAAGTTAATCAAAAGGCTAGTTCTTGGTTCTCAAGCCTGTTGATTTTTACTTTTTTTTTTTAAAACTTTTCAAGAAGAGGGAGGCATCAGCCTCAGGAGGATGATGAGCAAAGTTAGCACTGTGCTGTTTTGATGTGCTGGTGGCAGTGAATCGAGGCAGTACCGAGTCACAAGAGGTCATTCTGAGAGCTAACAAATGCTTAAGGACAAGGAGCCCTTTCTCAGTGTCTCCCTTTGCCTCCCCCCAGCAGATACCAAGAAGCACAGCTCTGCTTCTGGGTGTCTTTTCCACAGACTTTCTTTCCATCCAGTTCCATCAAAATATGGAACTGGATGGAAATATGCAACTGGGCAAGGCTTCTAGAATTGCTCAAAGGAGCTAAGGTGGCCTTCAAGCCAATTTTGTATATTAGGAATAAATTTAGATACATCAGATACAACAAAAGCTTGTTATCAACTAACCTAGAAGAGAAATACTTAAAAAGAACCAAAAAACTCTATCCCTTACAGAGACAAAACAACAGCTAAATTCACCATCACTGAAGCCAGTGGATGACTGGGATCAGTTATGAGTATAGATTCCTCTCCATGCAAATGATAGACTCTTTGGACACATTAATTAACAGATGGGAAAGAACATATGCTTAATGAAAAGAAGGCAGTTTGAGGATTTTGTACATAAAGGTGCCCCACACTGACCAGCTGAGGGTTGACCTCAACCTGGTATCATGTAAAACCTGTGACTGCCTCTTCTTTCCACTGGCACTGGGCACTAACACACTTCTTGGCCTTCCCCAACTGGGCGAGCACTGCCACGAGTCAGAGCCATGAAAGGTCACCCCCCTTCATCAGAGCATGTACCTTCTTCCAGCAAATCCCAGCTGCATAATAAATTTTCACAAAGTTAAAAAGGAATTTTTTTTTTCTGGAAAACAAACTTCACTTGAGACACTTCAACTGAAATTGGAAGAGCAAAGGTTGTGCGCAAGAGATGCGTGCCTGAAAACAACCTGCTTTACAATAGCTGGTAGTAAGTGATGGAAAAACAACCCAGTATCCAGATGGAAAAAAAAAAAAAGCTACAACTGTCCAAGTGCAATTTAAAAAGAAAACTGGTATTTATCGAGGATTTACTGTGACAATAATTTTGCTTTACAAGGTGAAGGTCCAGCACAGGCAGCTGTGATTCTTGTAGGCTTCCAGTACTCAGATAAACAGACGATGCTAAAGAAAAGCCAGCTCCTAAAAACACAAATATCACCTTGATACTCTTCTCCAACCTCAGAGAAAACAGAACATGTTCCTATCTACAAAATTCATTTTAACTACGGCAAAACCATCAGACAGCTCTGACTCAGGGGTCCCTTTTCTCACATTGGTGTTTTCAGACTATGTCAACAGAAAAGGATTCATGAATATAAGTGTGTTTTGCTGAACAGTACACTACTACAGAACTACACTTAAAAACTGACACACTTACAAAACATGAAAAGCATTTTTAACTTCTGAAGCCATCGGTTTCAATCGATACATGGTATAACAAATACTTGTTCAACAAAATAACTAGAAGAGGGCTATTAATGTATATATCAAAAACAGGAGCAGGGCTTCAAGCACGGACCCTAGAGATATAAATGTACCATGAAGATTCATAAAAATCAAATCTCAGCTAAGACACTATGGATTTAGTATTTACAATATAAAATTTTTCTTCACTGTAAAGAGTCTTCACTGCTCTGCAGTATTTTCAGAAACGCTGTATGTCGTGAACATTCATTAAAGTCTCTTTTTAGACCGTGTTTTAGCCCATGGATCTGAAACTGGAGGTACTGTGTCTGTATTACCTGGCCTGAGTTCTGTTCTTAAAGAAGCTCTGTATTGGATTTCATCACAAGAAACACTACAAACATGTGAGCGATCGAACGCTGGGCTACCCAGAGATAAAGTTTGAGTAATAAGAATGGTTTATTGCTATGATTTGCTTAGAGATATAAATCTATCAAGTTCCCAGTGGCAAGCATATAGTAAGAAGGGCCAGTGGTCTACAAATAGCCAATATAGGACTATCTCAACTAAGCCTATAAAGCTAAACCGGGATATTTATTTCCAATGCTCTAACTAGTAGTCTAATCAGTAAAGCCCTTAAACTTGCAATAATATTTCACTGATGTGTACCAGAGCGTTACAAGTTATAAAATTTCCAATTTAATTTTACTGCATCCCTCAAGCTGTAGTAATTAGAAGACAAACTCACAGGGAAGCTGTTTATAGCTTCAGGGGTGAGAATTTTGAACCTGTCCTGCAGGTCACCCATGTCCTCGGGGTTCCCAGATCTAACAGCTGCCTGCAGACCCAGGAGTTTATTGTAATACTGCAGTAACTCCTCACTCAGATGAAGGGGGCAGATGTAGATGACGTCCACGTTGGCATCTAAAACAAAGGGGCACAACGTTCATTACTGGGAGAAAGGTAGACTCCATTATTCAGAACAGCAATCTGATAATTCCTGACCGTTGGCTAATAAACAGCTTCCCTGAAAAAACACTGGAAATAAAAGCCAGATCTGCAAATTCCCAAATCTTAGAGGTTTAACTGCTTTTTCTCTGCTTCAGCATTTCTCTGAAGACAGGTCAGCAACCCAAAGAAATAACTAGTTTTTGGAATTCAATCTGCAGAACATATTGGGGGCAGAATTTTGAAAGTGTTGCAGGGGGATTTATATGCACGACTCACATTATCATCAATGGGAATTGCGCACCGCTTTAAAAATATATCCCATTAACTTTAGTAAATTATAAAACCAAGCTATTAAGTTTAGAAAGCTGATGAAATTGCAATTTCATATGCTGCCTGGATTTTGCACGGCCTGTTCCTATTCTTGTCCTGTCTACATAAAGGCTCATGGTAGGATACCATTAATAACTATTGCTGAGCACGTGAGTGTGCAGATTCACTAGTTAAATACCACAGTGTGAAAATCTGCTTTTCTGTATGTAAAACAACTTGGGCTGAAAGACAGTGTGTACACAAACATGTAGAGGTGAGAAAGTCTTTAATATATGCCAGTTTGGAAAATTTTAAACAACTCCACTCTTCTGAAATATTAATCTTAATAGATGAACTAATGAATTAAGGGGCCTTGCAACATCAATAGAATACGCCAGAAAGCTTTTTTAGATTTTGATCCAGCTCCTGCTGAAATCAGTAGGAAGTTTTTGCATTGTCGTTACTGGGCAGAGGAACAAGAGCCTGCGAAGTTTCAAGGACAACTGCTCTTACATATGAACAAATCAGAAGCAAAGTGAGCATCAGACTCCGGAACCCGGAGCTTAACGCTATCAAGGAATAAGATTATCCCACTCATCTACTTTGCGACAGGCAAACAACCCACATTACAAATGGAAGGCCAGAATCTCAACTGGAGCACTTTAGTAGTTATAGCATCCGACAGGCAGCCCTGTTTCTGGAGCCCCGACAGAGCCTTTATATATTACAGTTCATTACCACATAGGTTTTTAAAATAATTAGGGTACAGAAAGACTCGCCAGTGTCGGCTGTAATGCTGGATGGACCACACTGTCAAAAATTGCCAAGCTCGAGTGAATTTGTTGAATAAAATGCTGCAACACATTTAACTACTCATAGCAATGGCCCAGAAATAGATATACAAGTCTGCTTTGGACACAGTGAGGCTCCAGAGAGAGATTAGCTGATAGCAGGTCAGAACAGGCAAGGAAATCCTCTGGTATTCTAAAGAACAAGAAAACCAATATAGTAAATATCAAAGCCCTTTGCCAGGCACAGGTGAAGCTTCTGATCTAATAAATAAACTGGTTAATATTTAACTAGTTTGTATCTTACTCCTGGTCTCCTTTACATTTAATGGTAGAACCAATTTTCACGTTCACGTGATTTCATGATTTTTAAATGACTTTGTCCTTTTAAGTTTCTAACTATCATTTTAGAGACACAAACACAAAAAAATCTATGTTAAAAAGTGAAAAAAATACAACTGTACTGTGGAAAAACAATATTAGCGCTGAGATAATATATAAAGGCAATTACATTATTATTTTAGGCAACTGTAAATTTCTGAATCTAATATATTTTTGTTACAAACTTACTAAATGGCATTTATAAAATAATAATGATACTGAAATATAAATGAATCATGGAAAGTATGTCATTCCAGGGAGCCAATGAAGCTGGTCACTGACAAATAATATTCTTCAGTGCTTTGCTTAAAAGAGGACTGTCATTCCAGGAAAAACTTTTTAATGTATGTCTTTTGCCTTGTTTGCCAATTAGAAAAAAAAAAGAAAAGAAAGAGGTTTAAATAAGGGCTTGCTCTTTTCTAGCACATCTTTCTCTCTGTATGAGCCTGAATGAGCACTAGCAGAATTAGCTACCTCATTTTGTGGAACACTAAACACTTTTGATCATTTGTGGTGCTCAGCATGCCATGGGATGGGGCTACTTTACCTTATCATGGAGTCAGAAAGAACCAGCATGTTCTTCTTACGAATAATATGGACAAGAGCAAATGCCACAGCAGAAAAATGACCTCAGAGTTTATATTTACTCTATATTTACTACAAAAGTCCTCATCGGTTGTTCTCTATTGCTCACAACTATGGGCAAGGAACAATAAAAAACTAGGCAGGCACCAGCTCGTAACGTACCCAGGGTGTCACACAGCCTTCCCATCTGCGTGTTCTGCTGGAAAGCAAGATCAGGAATATGCTCACGGATGCACTGGGAAAATCCTGGAAAACAAGTAAAGCCCATCATAAACCGTATTCAGAACCCCCCTGGTATATTTGAAAGAAATCAGAATTTTAAATTAAAAAAAAAAATTGCAATAAAAATATTTCAAACCCCAAAGATTGTATAGCACTAATTGCATCATCTTTATGAGTTTACTTTTAATAGGGAACTGATGCCACATCGTGGTTTTACGGCATGAGATTTTAAAATATGGACCTAAATGTCACAGACCTATAGAACTTCATCATTTAAATGTGTAGACAGAGTATCTTGTTTGAGTCTTCTACGTTGCTGGATGGTTTTTTTTTTTAAACGCTGAAAAAATGACACCATCATTAAGTAAAAATCCTGGTACGTTTTGTCCTTTGCACAGATAAAAGGCAACAAAATGACTTCATTAAGGAGATGAGATGTCTCAGCGATACCCGATCACTTTGTTGTAGAGGAGGAATGAGCTGCAGACTCTCTGAGCTGGGATTATCTATCTGCAGGTCAGGCTTCCAACTGATCACATACTCCCATTCAAAAAGACTGCAGTAAATGGCACGACCACTGTAACTATACTCCCTAATCCTGTAATTTTTAAATTCAGTTAATTCTAAATCCATCAGCATGTATATACAAGCACATACAATGTGAGTTGCCAGTTGCAATAGCTGTGATTAAATCAATAAGGAAGTTCAGCCTAATATTCACTGTTTGGCATCAAATCCTGACGGATCCAGTACCAAGATCCAACATTTCCATATATCAGCCCATGATAATCACCTGAAACTTTGGTAAAACTTATTTTGACTAAAATCTGCTCAGTATGTCAGTGCTTTCATTTTGGAAGATAATAAGAGTGGCCCTTTCAATCAAATTACAAGGACAATTATTATAAGTAATCAGCATTCTAAAGAGCTGTGGTGATGACACTGCACACAGGAGAGCAGAACGTAATAAACTACAGAGAAATGGAAATCACCAGTTTCATTTTTAGTATTTCTTGCAAAACTTACATATTGTAGTCAGTACCATGGTACCAGGCACCTGCAGAACAACATCAATGTAAAAGATACTGATTTTTTTGCCAAATAACATTAAGCTATGGTAATTTGAAAAAGTTTGCTCTGCTGACTGAAACTTTAGTCTCAAGTCTTTGTTTTGTTCTCTCAGATGGGGACCAGTTTTAAGGCACTAACAATGCTGCCTACTATAAAAACATTTAGATTTCAAACATAGAAAGTAGCTGATTTTTCTGCACTAGACTGTCCTCTTGAAAACCCATTTGTTTTTCAGAACAAAATCTGGGCTGGAAAAGGACAGGCAAATATCGGCTGCAAAATAAGTAATTATTGGAAAGGAATAATAGTTAAAGTAGCCATCAAACAGAAGTTAAAACTTGACTGTTGGTCTGGTTCTTCAGATACACTACAGCTTTATACCAACTACCACATGCACTTTTCTTAGCTATGTTAATAAAACATATGAATTCACAACATATTAGCTTCCATTGACATGACCTCATTAGATTTAACGAGAGGAATATTCGCTCCTTGTGAATCATCCACCTTCTGATGGATGTTACAAACCACATTAATTCCCACACCTGACACCTTTGGAATGCTCTGTACTTTGATGGCCGATCCTCTGACATCACTCATTAAAGGCAGAGGCTTAATATTTAAAACAAAAATCATCCCAAATGATCATAGTCTGCATGTTCCAGTACAGCTATAACGTGTGACATCACTTCAGTTTTGTTATGCCCAGTTTATGTGTCACTAACATTCTGTGCTATACCATTTGGTCTCAAATACGCAAAAACATTTCAGATAAATCCACATTTTCCAGAAGGAAAAGCTTCTATTTTGATTCTAAGAACCCCTACACAAGGCATCAGCCCATCATGGCACCCACTGGTGGAACTGGAGGGTTGACCTTGCAAAGCCAGAGGTAAGAATTGATTTCTCAGTTGGGTGGCACTGAAAGGACACTGAGGACCTTCCTCCTTCCCGTGAGTTTTAGGGTACTCTGTTTGCCATGAGTTCAGAGGACACTCCCACCCACACAGAGGGAGAGTTATAGAAGTACTAAAATAAAGAGTGCACAAATTAATGGTAAAGGGCCTGCTTTCACCTCCCTTTTCAACCTCAGCCATGACCTAATGCCCTTTAACTGCCATTTTCTTAATAAATTTTAGGCATCTCAAAGTGTCTTCTCTCAACAAGGAACCCACAACACTTTCCACACTCGCCTTTGACAAAAAGCAGAGGCAGCTCAGAGCAGGAGGAGGATGACAGTTAAAGTCAGATGAATAAATCATTTAAAAATAGTTGAATGAAAAGAGAAACAGCATTTGAATGCCAAACACTGCAGAAGTGTATTCATCCATTGGAGTGTGGGAGTAACACCAATTAGAAAGTTCAAATTTATTTTTCCTTACATGAGCTGACAAAAATGCTAAACAAGCTTTAAACAATGGAATCTACTTTTTTTTTTAACTATCCTAAATCCAACATTTTTGTT
>BJBW01011312.1:0-55000 GCA_004320125.1 Scolopax mira | reverse complement strand
GGTAGAAGACTTGCGAAAGCTGAAACTGGCAATATACAAAGTGTTTTCTACTTACTTCAATATTTGCTATTTATTAGTTCTAGTTCAAACCCTCTTATACCAATTCAGTGATTTACAGTCACTTCTTAAACTACCTCTGCTAAAGACAGTATTAAAAATACGAATAAAACACTCGTTATCCTCACTGTCCAAATACCTGAGAGGGAATCTGCAGCTCAGATTCCAACTGTTGAGCTGGATACGTCTGCAATCGATTTGATTTCCTTGTTGAAACCATGGAGCCACTAGATGGAAGTGGTGGAATGTCACCTTTACTAGAGGAACACTTGCTATAAATTGCTTCCTTTGACTTTTGGAAGGTGATGGTATCTGTATTCTCAGGGTCCACTCTGCTACTAATCTCTCCTGTACCAAAGAAAAAAATTGATCTCAAGTTTCATTGCTAAAAGAAGTACAACAATGGCATCAAGCTGATATTCTGTCTCTTACCAGCAGGTACTGGTATGCTCCAGTTTTCTCACAACCCAAGTGGGTTGCAATTTTCATGAATTATTACCAAAAACCATTGAAGAATGCCACTGGAAGGCCATAAGCAAACCATGCTATAACAGGTTGCCATTGTGCAGACTGAGATTACACTATCGGAAAATGGATCACGGTTTTAATCTATAATGTTCTAAAGTTTGTAATATGGCAACCAGCAGTGTGCACAGGATAACAATGTCAAAATATTAGCACTCATAGTCCAGGTTATTCCATATATAATTTTAGTTTTCAACCTCTCCTTTTCACTAGGAGAACTTTTCAAACTTACAGGACTGCTGCTGAGCCTGTGGCTCGTTTTGCTTTTGCTCCTTTCCATACTGCTGTCATCCATACCACAGGGACAGGATGGGCTCCTGTCACACACCACAGGCAGCTGCAGCAATTTTGGGAACGCTTTGTGATAGATCAGAATCCCATGGCCCAGAGTATATTCATTTATTAGGAGTCACTCATTTAATCACAGCTCAATCAGCTGTTATAAGTCATACAGGTCATGACATAGTAACACTTTATCACCACTGGTGAGATCAGATTCAGGTGTCTAGAAACTGAAACATGCAGGTAAGGAGCCTACCAGGACTTCAGAAATCAACGGGGACCACATCATCCCAGGAATTAAGAAATCCAATTTCCTTGTGAGATAAAACAAGGGCCCGAAAGCGAAGTTGGAGATGCAATTGGTGGTTGTTATCGATCCCTTGCACTCACCTACAGCCGACTTCTTGGGCTGCCTCTGAAACTCATGGAAAGGTGCTGCTCTGTGTAGAACAGGAGGTGTCTGGAGAGTTAACTTTGCTGCTGGAGGAATAAGCCGTTGCTCAGTTAGGCTCAGAATACCTGCAAGAAGATAACGTTACTGAACAATTCATAGACATTCTATGAAAGAAAAAGAATTAGAAACAATAAAGAATGAATTAAATAGAGGCAGACACAAGTTCTTCTGATTACAAATCAAAACTAGGAAAAGAGTAGTTTTCTTTTATTGGAGGATTCTTATGTTTCAATATTCATTATTTTAAGGAAGATGAGCTTTGCCTATAAAAATTGATAAATCTATGAAAGATATTGTAATGGTGCTGACTGAGAAGGAACTATATGCTTGTGCAATGGCAATTTAATATGCAGAATGGATGAGGATTAACTCTTGTAAATCATAAATATGGACCCATTGCTACAATAGTCCAAGTGCAGATCTAGTTAAGATTGAATGATTAATAACCAGACGTTAATCATGACCATTTACTTTGAGCATGTTATTTAGTCACACAGGCACGATACATCACACGCAAACCCACACATCACACACATTTCTTTCCACGTTGAGAGGCAACTGAAGTCTGTGAATTACAAGATAACTGACTCAGGGAAGATAATGCTCAATATAACATATGCTATGTCCTAAGTTAGCTACCAGTAAGTAGTTTGAAGTTGATCTCTGTCCTTTGCAACATTTGAGATCACAATTCCTACACGTTTTGAGGTGCCAGAAGATATGATTACCAGATACCTGCTTAAAACAGCAAACAATGCTGTGTATGTAGCAAACATCTGTACAGTACCCAGGTGGGATTCTGTGACTCACCTTTCATTACATCTTCTTCTAACAGGGGTAAGGGAGAGTCCGTGTGGTGAGAGGCCGGCAAACCCCAAAGGCTGCCACCTGTATGGCCTTTCACTATCTTCTGACTATACATCTAGGAAGAGTTGGAATCTTCTTTTAACAAAGAAATCCAGCATTTGTAAAGACACACTTTTCTCCCACAAAAATAAATAATAAATATAATTTCTGCTATGAATAGTTTCATTAACATTTAATAATGTACCAGTACAAGCATTGCTTTTACCACTTATGAACATGCTGCAGTATTGTCTACTGTCATTACTCTAGTAATTTAAAATAAAGTTAATTAAATCCAATTGATGTCTTGTGACTTCTGCTATGCAAAAATCCATGTACTAGTTAATAAAGGAATCACCAGAAGTTTGCTCAATTTTAATGAGTGTAGCGTAAACATATTATTTCTTGACAGAACAGTCTTTAAGTATATAAAATGCATTAACAGGCAAGGTACCAGAAAGGAAAGGAAATGCTTTCAAATATGTAAATAAATTTTTGCTGGAAAAAATACCAATGGAATTAAAGTATGTGAAACCACTGAAAATGAGGGAATAAACTTCTGAAGTTTCAGGGTTCTTGAAGGACAGCAGGGAATGAAGCAGCCTGATAATATGATGTGGAAACATGTGCCATACAGGCTGTGCTAATGTGGGGATTAAAGCTCCTTCACTTCCCCAGTCGACCTGTGCCTGCCTGAAAAAATGGAACCTGCTGGTTCTAAGTGCCAGGAATTCAAGCAGTGACACACATCACTTCGGGACAGCGATATCGTGTCTGTTTCCAGTTACTCCATTTGCCTAAAGGATAGAAATTCTTACACTGCAACCTATTGATGAGGGTTTAAAGAAAACAACCTAGTGCCATGCCCTGGAAATCTTTTTTATTTGCTTTCTAAAAAAGTATTTCATTATGAATTATAAAATACCTTAAAATAACATTAAATACATCAAATGAGAAAGTTAGGAAATATTGATAAATCTGCAAAATAGGAATAACGGAATTTACCTCTTTTAGAGAGCACATTGGGACTTCCTGGTTAAAAATAGTAGGTTTTAATGACTGATTATCATGCTTATGTACTGCTTGTAGTACAATAGGATCCAGGCCATGATTGGGATCTTTGAGCACTTTTGTGTCATAATTAGTGAATAACATCAACCATCAACTTTATAGAAAGGGATAGGCAATTCTAAAGAACTGCTTATAATCCTAATAGGGAAATGAGATAGATCAAAATAAACTATTATAATTTTTCCTGCCAATTTGCATAATAACACTGTCCACAAGAGACATTAGGGAGATAGAAAATATCTATGCTTTATCATAATAGAGAATCTTTCGGAGAAATCATAGGCACTCATTTTAGTTATGGCCATTATGAAGCATTATGCTTTAAGGGATATAGATGTATGAATCTTCATGTCCTTGTGTTCCAAGAAAATAGCAAGAAGCATATAACAAAGATTAACTTTTTACCAGCTGGCATATAAGTGGCTTGATACTGAGAAAAGGGAATAATAAACCACACTTCTCTACTCACTCTCAGCTCCAGCAGTTTGTTGAGGACACAACAAAAATATATAAAAAGAAAAAAATTTAATTAAACAGTGACTCTTTTTTCAGGCTATTGCTATTGTATCAGTAAAGCATCACTGATGCTGCTTTTGGTCAGTTTTATTGTAGTTTAAATCCCAGGGGTTTTGTTATGATAAATACACAATGAAACATATGTATTTCATTTGTGTGCAGAGACATAATGAGCTACAAAGAAAAGCAGTTCAGGTGGAGTTTATGAGTTCAAAAGCAGCCTAAAGGTTTTTTCGTTTCGTGGTAGTTCTGTTTGGTTGGCTTTTTCTAAACCAGAGATAGATATTTAATTCTTCTTTGTTGCAGCCTTAATTTCTACAAAGTCCATGTCACATTAAAATAAGGACAGATGCAACTGTAATGCAATTTAAGCTTTCATTTAAACTGCTCAGTGCCACAATGATTCACTTCAGTACATACTACAGGCAACACCGTGGGACTATGGAGTTGACCCAAAACAGTTACCTGGGAAAATCCCACCCAATCTTTACACCCTTCGTTGATGTTCTTTCAGCATCCTATTTGCTGTATTAGCTGCACCCTTGGAGACTTCAGCAAGATATCAAAGCAAAATTTGACAAAATGCTTTCATACTTCAGTTATTTTCACTAAAATTAAGCCAATTCAACTACAGCAGTAAGTCCTCAAAAATAATAAAAATAGTACTAAGTTCTGCAATACTTCTAGCATCATTGTCTAGTTTTACTACCATTATTCAGTTATTTTACTTAGATATTAAAAAAAAACTTTGAAAGGGTTTTCAGTGGACTTCCATCTGCCTATGTCAGCACCATTTAAAATCTGTATTCACAGCTACAGCTTTCATGGCACAAACAGAAAGCCTAGTGAATTTTATACCACAGATTCCAGATCTGGCAGCTCCTAACCAGCATTTTAACGTTTGCAGTGTAGACAGAGCCAAACCAGCCCAAAAGCAAAGGCTCGTACTGGAGACAACGCTCTTGCAGAACCCAAGCAACTGTTACCTCTACACGGTGACTGGAACCTCAAACATTCTCCTGCCTGAATAATGTCTCCTGGTGAAGTTTGTTATAAAAATGATGACTCAGCAGGTCTGCCTTCCTGAAGGCAGCACCCAGCCTGCTTCATCACAGGCACTTTTAAAGCACAGTTTTATAGGGCTGGAAGGGAGCCCTTAATTCACAGTGCAGACTAAGGCTGACTTGCCTTATAATATGCTTGGAATGTACTGAAAAAACTCTTTTTTTCATTTCAAGCGCTTCTGAGTGTAATTAACCTGGGACACATGAAAAACAATTCTATTACCCTTTCTAAAGTGTTTTTCTCCTGTGGACAAATCTCTCCCACTTGGTTTTTTTTCCTTTTTGCTTTGTTTAAAATAGGGCACTTGTTGTAACACCACAGGGATTTTCCGATTACTTCTCTATTTGTTTTCTTTTTACGCAGACAACAATATTTAACTAGAACAACTTCTTTTTTAAGTATGTTTATAATATGTTTTTACCCCAGTAAAAGAATAGGGAATAGTATTAAATACAGAGAAAAGATGACTGCCATCATGTCTCAAAACTACAGTTTATCAACCCAGAAGATTAGATAGATGAGATTTGGTAAGTAAATATCAGAAAACCACAGGGCTTGATATAACTGTGGAAAAGATATATAAATGAGTAATATATCATTTCATGATTATCTTCTTAAATTGCCAATTACCTTCATATTTTTATTAAGAAGTCCCCATCAAGATTTGACGCACGCAGCTTCTAATCCCCATAAAGGGAAGGGGGAAGCATAGAAAAATAAAAACAATGGGCCTGAGCTAAATTTTCAGTGAGCTCAGAAAACTGGCAGGAAAGAGCTTACAGAAGGCAAGTCTAATTGGAAGAAACTGGAACTGCATTGAAGTGTCTGTTCCACAGATTAAAAGTACTGTAGAAACCAGCTCAAACTATTCCAGAGATGAAGCAGGATAGGAAGGATAACATTATCAAAGTTGATGAGTTATACGTTCTGCATTGATGCCAAAAGAAGAAAAAAGCACCCAGAAGAGAAAAAATGGGCCTACTGATAACCGCTTAAAAAGGTAAGACAAAATGAGGTGGGAGTAGGAAGAAACTTCTGGGCAATAAAAAAAATGACATAATTAAGTACGTTCAAAATGGTAAAAAAGCAGGTAGTTATGAGTACAATCAACTCATTTAATTGTAATGCAAAAGGGAAGATGTCTCAGGCTACCTAAGGGCAAAACAGATCAGATAGAGCTCAGAAGTTTTCAAATTGGCTAATCCTGAAGAAATACATTCTAGGATAATTAAATAATTGACTAAAGCCATCTCAGAAGTGCTGGTGAGAGTCTTGGAGAATGGAAAATATACTAGAGGGCTGGAAAAAAGCATAGTTCCTATCTTTAAAAAGGGGCAAAGGATGTGTTGATGAATGCTAGCCCTACTGATTTAACTATAATTCTTGGAAAAATTCTTGAATAAATAACCAAGCAAGTTAGTTATAGATGTCTGGAAAGTAACAAATAAATGAGTAACTTGAACCTGTCCAGATCAAATTTGTCAGACCAATCTAATATATTTCTACAACAGGTTAGTAAGTGTTGTGAACAAAGGGAGAAAAAGTAAGTACTACTTATCTTAACTTTACCAAGGCTCTTAATACTACCTTGTTGTGATATTATTTAAGAGAGATGCAAAACTGCTTTGTTAATTAATTCAGAAAGAATTCCTATGTCAGTATGGGAGGAGAGTGAGAGGGTTCAATGGGTCTGTCCACTAAGCGTTACAAATCAAAGAGCCTGCTGTTTGAGAGAGGAGGTATTTAAGTTTTAAGCAATGGGAGAAAATCTGTTCAGATTGTAAAAACCTCCAATGGAGTAAAGGCAGAGGTGCTCAGGGATTGTCACTCTTTGCTCTCGATCACAGAATCATAGAAACATTAGAAATGTTGGTTAGAAGGGATGCCTCTAGGACATCAAGTCCAATCTTGAGTCTAGACCAGGCCAGCTTTGGTTTTGTCTGGATGAGAATTGGTGTAGGAATTCATTGCATTTTATAGTTTTACAGCCTTATAGACTAAACAAATGGTTTTTATTTTCTGTGTTGATTTACACCCTGAGCAGCAAAGAAAGGAAGAAGTATCAGAGAATAGTTTCACTCACACTTCCAGCGTTTCTCAGTTTAGAGAAAAAGAGTCTTATTCTGACAATCAAGTCAAATAATCTTAGTAATCAATAATAAATAAAGGAAGTGTTTAACTCTGATTTCAAATAACCTAATTTTGGTCCTCCAAGTCTGAGAACCAGAGCATGGAATTCATTGCAGAAATACTGAATGCCAAGTAAAGATGAACTGTCACCAGTGAAACTGTGACTATTCTCAAGTCAAAGAAGACAAAATTTGTAATAGTCTCTGTAAGAGATTTAAAATACTAACAATTTTTATAACTGGCTGCCTTTTTATTCAAGAAGATTTCTGAGAAGAAAAATTGTATAGAAAATTAAAATTTGTCCTTTTCATTCCAATTTACATAGTCCAGCATTTTATCTACCTAATGATTAATACAGTTTCCCTTAAATTAATACTAAGATATTAATACACGTTATTTCCCTCAGATTTTGTTTATCTACAGAAAATCAAATCCAACTGAAACAGAAAGCCCAACATTAAACTTTCAATATGGAGCAACGAGGCATCTTTAACAACAGGTCTTTTATGTTATTCTTACCTACTTTAAGCTCGTAAAGTAACCAGAGATGCCTCCGAACTGTCAGCTTCCCATGTACTTGGAAAAAACAAGCTTTGCTCCTTTTAAGGCCTACTGCTCACTCTCCCAGAAATTTACCTCTATCAAAATTCTGCCATTAACAGGTGTGAAAGAGAATAGATGGAGAACTTTGGTGAATCCCACATCTGCTTTTTGAAAAAGGTAACAGAAGCAGCACAGAAGGAAGTAAGAAAGATAATTGCTGGCTTGAACTACATTTTACTTGTGGGCAAAAGGCCAGTTTACACGAGGCAGAATATACAGGACCAACTTATTGGAATTCAAGGGTGGGCCTCCCTTCTTGTCCGGAGACAGCTGTAAACCAGCAGCCCATAGCATCACAATCAGGCACTGAGTTTTGTCAAGGAATGCTGATATGTACAGAAACAGCTTCGGCGGCTTCGGCTGCACCCCTGCCTAGCAAAATGACAGGCAATCTCCAATTCCAGATGACAAGAACTGGATAAAAACTTAAAACAAATGGTGACCTTTCAAAAGATTAATTTGTTTACCAACAAAATGTTCTACATTTGTCATCTGAGATGGGGGTGACCTTCACATTCCCATTTCTAGGTTGAAAGGATGCTGACTGTAGTCATCTGTTAAGTTAACTCTATCTCACCAATTATTTCCTTTTTATTTTTAGTGACAAGATGATTTTATTAATTCCCTGCGCTGCTTACTATGATTACACACCATAATACAAATGCAACAAGCTTATTTTGAATTACTGTAGTGTAACATCGATTTGTTTAAGTCTCATTCTGCTACCACTGCCAAATTATGCTTTGACTGTAATTATAAGCGTATGCATAGGTTTAAAACACATTCAGGTTTTGAGGATCAAAACCTTTCTTCTACAGCTTCTTCTAGTCACTTGAACTGAAAAGAATTGCCCTGCCTTGACTTACTTAATAATTTTGGAAATGAATAGACTTTCAGTGATAAGCTTTAGCGATTAGCATGATGCAAATATTGAATAAAGAATGAATAACTGAGGATATGATTAGAATGGTTGTGCTCAAATAAGTTAGCTTAAAAAAACCCCCACCACAGCACAGAATCACTGCCATCACCATTAGAGCCACACTATATAAGATGCAACTCATAAAGGCTAGAAATCATCACCATATTAAATTCTACCTCATGAATAAATTAAAAGGTTCCTAAGTTTACAGTATAATATACATTTATAAGAAAACAAGGACCAAAAAGTGCCAGTATAATTCTATAAAAGAGCAGCAGTCCTATGAAAATGAAAGGTCTAGTTGTGAATCTTTTCTACATTGCAGCAGTATATCAGAATTATTTTTGCTGCGATTCAGATTACTATTTGTTTTGCTAGATACTCCATGGGAACTATACATATTTAATAATTATCTCCTCTTCATTTTTCATTTGTTATCCAGATACAGGCTACAAAATAAAGCGATGCCCAGTCTGCCGACAGTGTTTCTGACAGAATTAAAGTACTCATTTTAAGATAACTACAAAACTTTACATGAAGCATTAGTGCTTATCAGACCCAAAAGGTACAAAAGGGCAATAGTTAATTGTTCTTCGTTTCTGTCATAAAATTCAGTGTCAGCAACTTTGTAATATCAAAAGAGCAAAAAAAGAAGACATTTTTCATGAAACAATGAGATCCTTAATAATAATTTTTCAAACTACTCAAATGGCAGAATAATAAAAAGTCCATGTAGATTTGTGCTTGACCTATCCAGTCATCTCAAAACCAGCGTGTTTCCAATCTCATCACATTTCTAAATGCTCGGGTCACCTTGAAAACTCAGATCCAGACAACTCTTGGAAAAAACCTGAATGCAGATAACCAAGCAATTAGTTTTTAATTTACTTCAATGAGAGTCCTTCTGCCACTGATTTTTTTTTTGAGAGATAATCTTTGAACCTATGTACATATGTAGGGCATGTACATGGTTGTGTGTGTGTGTGTGTGTGCCCGCGTGTGTGCGTACAAACATTGCCCTCTAATGGCTGATTAGTAAAACCAGGAGAGGTAGCACCTACCTTAATTCTTGTAGCTGCTTTATATGGTCTTTAGTTTTGAAAAAAATATAATTTTAGACCTGCAACTACACATCCATTTATTTTAGTTACTATTGGTGCTCTGTAAGTTCTCTAAGTGCTACTATAGATCACATTTAACAAAAATGCTTTGATTCACAGTCTCATTAGTGCATTTTGCAAATCTAATTGCAAAATTTTATCCCCAGTGAAGCCAGAACATTTGAAAATACAGATTGTGTCATAGGATTCAAAAACTTCTAAAAAGCTTCTAGACTAAATTAGAGATAGGAAATACCTACTTGTTTTTTCAGCCTATCTCCTTATCATAAACAGTTCTGTAGCAACTGTAAATATGTACCAGAGAATTGACTAATTTACACTAAACGTTTGTAATTTAAGTCAACGTTAAGTTTTCTCTGATCAGTAGGTTTCAGTGAGAGTGGTAAAACACACGGCTCTCTGCAGTAGTATAATATTCCTCTCTGTGAGCGTTTTAGAGTGGTTCTAAAAAGCTATTAGCCATGATGCTTTTTTCTAATTAACTCTACATCACAGGGTTAGACAAATCACCTCTTAGTCTGGGCAACAGCTTTCAAAAATCATTTTTTATAAGTGGCAGCTTACAACTGTGCCATTCACAGATTCTGTTTATGTTGTTTAAAACCAGATACCCTAGACTGTCTTTTACAGCACTAGGCTTGCTGCATAATGCTTCTATTACATAAATTAAATTGTAGAAGAGCATCCTTCTGTGAGACCATTGGGCATATTCTTTCATGTGGACCACCATGCTGTGCTAAATTTGTGAACATAACTGATCTTCGGAGGGATGCCCAAGCCTATGCAATTTTTTTAAAAGCATACTTTGCAGAAAGCATCACTTCGTGTTGGTTTGTTTAAGAGGAGCAGTGGTTGTGGAACACAAATTTGGAAGAATCAAAACTAAATTTTACACAATTTGGACATTCTCAGACCAGAAAGAGAAATAGAGAGGGGTGATACAAGTCCAGGGACTCTGAGGAGAGTGTTATGGAAGTGCTCAGTCTCAGCTTTGGTTGATAATTGTTTTGTACTAAAGAAAACAGCTCAACGAGATAGAAAAGGTAGTCTGTGCTTCAGCACAGCTTTGCAGCTTGACAGTGAGGGCACTTGGGATCTAGAAGACATGGAAAAGAGGGACCTGAATCCATCCCTCACATTCCAAAGTAAGTGCTCCCAGCACGGAGGGAAGAAATAGAACCCAACATTCCCTCCCAAACCACGTCAGAAAAGAAAGATGCAAACACCACCTAAATTCACATAGTCTTTCTAGGATTCCGATTCTCTTTCAGTATCACGCTTATTGAGGTACTTTCACTCATTCTTTTTTTTTCAATTTAGATCTGATATGTGTTAACTGCAATAGTGAAAAGTAATGCCCATAAGATAACGTGTTACTTACAGGATCAGATTTTTTCTTAGTTATAAGTGGCAGCTTGGTCTCAGAGTTCTGTGTTTTTAAACCAGCCTTATTATCGACGTTCTCTGGGTCAAGCATAATTTTCATATCCGTTTCCAGCTGATGCTAAAATATATAATATGCATATTCTTAAAATAACTGTATTGGGACATAAGTATTTATAAGCAGGAACTGGCTAGCATTCATAAATTTTCAAAATTATAATAAAAAATCATGTTATTTGACTATCCACACAGACAACTTAGCAAGGCACACCACTGCTTCCAACCCATATGCTATTGCCAAAATTTGTTCAATTAATTTCATTGAAAACTCTGAAATTTCCTAAACTGTGCATCTTTGAGTTAAACCCTGAGTAGAAAGGACAATCATGGTTAACATGGGTAATTTGTGAATCCCATTTACCTGTGTTATAACAAATGTTTCATACACCTGCTATCTATTGGGAGGGTGTTTTATGTACTTTATTCCCCCAGAAAATAATGAGTCCGACCTACCTTGGCCATATTTGCCAGAGAGTTAAATTCAGGAATCATTGACTTGATGGACCAGAACAACTTCTCTGGATCAATTATGGCCCATTGACTTAATGCAGATAGAGCACTTGCTTTTAAATAAATGAGGAAATAAAAAAATCCTTGGCGTAGTAAAAATGAAAACACAGTAGTTTCTTAATATGCTGTGTTATCTGCATGGAACGGATTCAACGATTTTACTAATAAAAATTATTATTATTTAAATTCCAATGGACAGAAAAAGACTTTTAAAGTTTCATTTTGTTATAAAAAGTATCTAAAGTATCTATAAAAGCCAGTGACCCCATATACTTTTTCTAGAGAAGTTTCTTAAGCTGAAAGCATTTTGGCTCATCTTAATGCATGTGCTTTAGTTTACACCTGGATCTGTATCAAGTGGAGTAGTATGTCCCGATACTTTTATTGCAATAACATTGTTAACTAGATGCTGCATGAAACAGGGTTTATGTTCCAGCCAACTCCAAATGAGGAAGAATCCTCAAATGGCAGAAATTAATGTATCACCAGAGAAGCCAAAAGAACTAAGGTAAGCGGAAGAAGCTGGGGCCCTGGCAGTGTATGAGGTTAATTCCCATTTCAGGGAGGCAGGAATACAAAAAGTTCCTTTACATTGGAAGATCCAACCCAACATGTTTATACAACTAGAACTCTCTGCTGATACTTCTATTGTGTAAATGTGAAAAATAAATTGATGAGAATTCTAGTTTTTGACATACCAAATACGCCATAAAAAGTCTAAGAATCATTAGAGGTATATTTGAACTATTAAACAATTGTATTACTTTGAGAAAGCACCAAAAATGCTTAATTTATTTATCTGCACAATATATTCTCTTCTTCTCATAGTAATTACAAGCAGATGTATCAATGAGATGCTCATTTAGATTTGGGTTTGTAAGAACAAAAGTTATTATCCAAGCCAATTACTCTTTTACCCACATGGCTGCACAGAGACAGAAAGTTCAATTTTCACCTCATCAGTGATTTTGTGGTATTTATTTTATTACTATAACACTATAACTGTACAGAAAGGAAACTGCTTGTGCTATTAAACAAGAATTGGGGGAAAACTGAGTACCTTCTCAATTAAAATAGGAGATGATTCACAGTGCAGACTCCCCACTCAGACTGATAGTGAAATGATCAATGCTGGAGTGGCAGATTCCACTCAGCATAACAACAATCAAAATGCTTAAGAAAAAAAACACCAACAAACAAACACCAAATCTGAAAAAAGTCACTTTCTCAGCTTAAATGTATGGCAAGTGACAATTCTACATTTGTAGAAGATGATACAGATGGTATCATGGTTCTCTTCCATCTACATTATCTATCTATCCGTATTATCCAAAGTCTAAAATTTAAGTTATCTTGAACCATCTTGATGTAGAACCAGAAAAAGATAAGAATAGCAGGGCAAATATTGCATTATTAGCAATATAATGCTCATTGAGAATGAGAATTACTGTGCTCAATTACAAACATGGCGTGTGCTGGAGGACATGGAACAGGTTGAAGTGCTCAGTACAGTTAAGTGGTTCAATTCTTGTTCTACCTTGATACAAAAGCCATTTCTGAGCAGAGAGCATTTTTATCAAGCAGTAAAACCAACCAATCTGATCCACTATGTGAATCTGTTTTGCAGATGCATGTGGTACATGGTTTCTAAGAGAGTCCAACTCCTCTATAAATACACTACAATATATTAATCTGTGAAACAAACTGTTCTATCAGTAACTAAATCTCTTCCCATGTCTAGCTATTTATGTTATTTGCATATTCTAGAGGTCCTGAGAAACATCTTTCATTTACATCTTTAACTCTATCAATGACAGAATATTAGCTGCTTCTTTGCATTCAGGATGTCACAGAAAGTATCAACTTTTAGAAAAAAAACCAAGCAACAAAAAAAAAAACCCAAACAAAGCTGCATAAGCATCAGTTCAGTGGTTTTAAATTAGGCATTTTTTAAACAAAAATAAAAAATAATTGAAATTATGCACCTACTGGTTATGGATAGCAATGTCTTTTCAGCCATTGCTATTTAGAGGCTTTACAATTCTGCATGAGGAAGATGCCTCTTTATGGTTCTCAAGCTTTATTAGAAGAAATCCAATTACAGCACATACTGTGGTGGGGGGAAAGGGGGACTTCACAATTCTCCCTATGAGCTACATTTGCAGAGTCTTATCCTGCTGCTGCTCTGACTGAGACATACTCTATGTCTGAGTAAACAATAATTTTAAGCCTATTCTGACACCTGTGGGCAAGCTATTTCCCATATGACAAGAATTCTAGCAATACTTATGTGAAAATAGCATCTGTGCTTATTTGACTCCTACCTTGTTTCATCCTAACTACTCCAAACACAACTTATGCTGCATTTCTACCCTGGCAGGGCGTAGTATGGACTGCAAAGCACAGAAATATTCCTGCGTGAATTATTAATTTCTCTCAGAAGCACTACAAGTTGAAACATCGATTTCTTGAAGCCAATACTGTCTGTGAACAGAAAACTATTCAGTTCACTAATATTTCCTTTGAGTGGAAAGGAATTTTGAAAAACTCCAAAGTATGCCTAAAAAACCCCAAACTGTTTATAGCTACAAGTAAGGAAAAGACAGGAAGTAAGGAATCATAGGTGATAATTTCCCAGCTGGATTTCACAACTATTTAATAATAAAAGCTTTTTATGTTGGCATGCTGGGCATGTACACCAGCTGGCAAAACAGCACCGTTTGCCATTTTCTTTATTCTGGTAAATTAGGGATAGCTTGTGTGTCACTGGATAGACATTCCCAAGCAGGTGCCATAGATATCAGAAATAGAAAGACAAAGAGAAAGTCAAGGCAGGACAAAGCACTTGCTCCACTGTAAATTAAGCTCATTGGTGCACATGAAGAGTTGAAAGACCACAGATGATATAGACCTTTCAGAGTAGCTGAACTCTGATAATTTTTTTTTTCCTCACAAGGTAAGCATATTCATATAGGACAGGACTGCAATACAGTCTGGAAAAAAACCCAGAGATCTCATTGCACCTTATCTGTCATTTCAAGAGTAAGCAATATTTTAATTCTACGTTATATTGGGATTTATTTTACAAAGATAATTAGCAAGGTGAGTGTCAGTCTGGTTATTCTGGTTGTACTGTTTCAAGTAGCCTCAATCCCTAGCTTCTGGTAACAGTCTTGGAACTACAGAGAGACTCTTCTTCAGGTTCTCTCTCACTCAAAACTCCCTTGAGTTAAAGTAATAATAATAGTGATAACCCAAAATTGTAAAAATGGGTATCTTTCAATTCAGCTAATTACCTTAATTTGTTTTTAAAATATATTTGAGGAAACCGCATTGAAATCACCAGTCAAAATTCATAGTTTAGAATAAAACAGCAAAAATACCCCAGATACAAACATTTTAAGGCGACTTTAAATGCTTTCACAAGGATTTCATTTATAAAAAGAACAAAAAATCAGATACAAAAAGAAAAAAAACCTATATTTGTCAAAGAGGCAACTACCCTATACATGAACAGAAGTCTTTCCTCAAATTTGCCATACCTTTTATGCAAAAAAACCCACCAAACCAAAAAAAAAGAACCACTTTTAGTCTCAAACAACAAAAACATTTATATGTGCTCATGCTAGTCCAATATACAGTTCCATTTCTTTTAGACACGTTAGTTGCAGTCACAGTATTTGTGGGACTTGGACCTTACAGCTGAACAATCACCTGGTTTCATAACTCTTTAACAATATACTTGGGAGGAGGGAATAAAGAACAGAAGGCTTTTGGATGCACCCATGATGACACTGAGGTCCTTCCTCTCCTACCCCTCAAACTGCTCATTCTACTGAGAATTTTTTAACACTTTCAGTCATAGATGGTATATAATCAAAAACTGAATCTACGTGGAGTCAGAACATTATGGGATCAACTGGTAACTTAAGAGACAACAGCCTGCTCATTTAATGTGGTCTCTGGCAGAATAAGGAGTATGTAATTTCAGACCTGTGAACTTTGAGAAATACGTAGCGCTGATTTGCTGTATGCCTGGACACTCACTGCCTCAACAGGTACTCGTGGTAAAACTAGCTGTTTCGGAGAAGCACCAAAAGGGAGGCCCCTGATTTAGAAAGAAACAAACAGTGAGGTTTACAAAAATTACTTTGATTTTACTTATTAAATCAATACCGCTTCCATCTTGTTGAATCTGGAAAGCAATTTAAATTTGTATTTAGTGAATAAAAACCAAATCACAGGACCTAGCAGAAGGTTGCTGTAGCTACTTAGAACTGCATTTAATTTTGTAATTTTTTTTAACTTAAAATCAAAATAGCAAATGACCAAAATAACCTCATTCTGGGCCAATATTCCCATTTGCTTTACAAGATTCTGATACCACAGTTTTTCTCTCTTGCTACCTGCATTGTCTCTGCAACAAAACAGCTGTTCCACTTACCACTTAGGTGGCTCTTTTGAATGCACTTCTTTACTATTAGTAGAAGAAATAGTTATCTCTTGTCTGTTTACAGCATTTAAATAATTTTCAGCATGTGTCTGTTAGAAGGAAAAAATAACGTTTAGGCTATTACAAAGGTATGAGGGATAAGAAATGTATTTAACTCAGTTAATTTAGCAATCCAGATCTTCACTTGACTGAAAAGTTAATCGGCTTTGTGGTTCTGTCAGACTAAATGAGATTTTGGCTCTAAGTGAATTACTGACTCAAAAACTGAATCATCTTCTGGATCTACTCCATTTTACTTACTCTCAGACCAAGTTCAGTTCTTTTAGTTGCTGTATCCAGGTCACTAATGTCCACAGTTTCTACGTTTCCGTTCAAGTTGATATTTTTCATTTTGACTTTAAGCTTGTGAAGATCTCCTTTAACCTAGAAAGCAAGTTATGACAAAAATCACATCCGTACCCAAAGCCCATGGCATTATGTAGCAGGATTTAATCAAAACTAAATGTTTTCTAAATACAGAAAAGAAATATATGCAACATCCTATATTTCTGTACTTTTATAAATAATACAAATCCTTTAAAGTCACCAATTATAGAAAACCTGAGGAAAAAGTCCATTTAAAAACAAACCTTAAAACAAAGCAATGGCAATAAACTTCAGGACTGAGGTCTTTGCCAAGGAGTGATCTTTCCTTACACATTTCAAACATCTCTCTTGGCACAAAGCGCTTAACTCTGCAGGAATCTCAAAAGTGTTAAGGAGGGACTGAAAGGTAGAGGCCACCTGTGAGGAGATCATGTCAGCCCGGATCAAAAATACATATTTACCCCCTGTTAACCAAAAAAAGTTCAAGGCCGCATTATGCTAAGAATCATAACATTTAGCAAAATCATAACTAAGCCTTTCTCCGAATTTCACCGGCGGCGCCACAGCCGCTCCCTCACGCAGGGGCTGAGCCCGCCCGTCCCCTCAGCAAGAGCAGGCCGCGCCGCCCGCGCCTCAGCCGAGCTGTGAGGCGGCCTCCCTGGGGCAGGAGGGGTCCCGCAGGGGGTCGGCTGCCAGGGAGGGACGGGACCGGCTCGGGAGCTGCCCAGACCCACCTGCACCAGGTCGGCTCCCACCTCCCGCCCCGGCTCCAGCGAACCGGCCATGGCGGCCGCCGCCCTCACCCCTAGCAACGGGACGCGCGGGCCGGACCGCACCATCCGCCTCGCCGCGGGGGGGGGGGAGCGCACGTCAAACGGGGCCGAGCCCGCTCTCCAGCTCCCTCCTCCCTAGAAGGGTTCGTCCACTCACCTCTCTCCCCCTCCTTCCCCCCCCGCAAGCGGGTGGTAGCGGCGGGACCGGAAGGGGCGCGGCGGCGGGCGCCATGGCGGCGGCGGGGCCCTTCGCGCTGGTGACTAGTTGCGCCGCCGGCTTCCCGGCCGAGGAGCTCGTTAAACGTGAGTCGTCGTCGCCGCGACGCGCTGCGGGGCCCGGCGGGCTCAGCCGCGGAGCCCCGGCCTGCCTGCAGCTGCAAGGCCTCGGCCTGGCAGCACCGCACCCCCAGGCCGCGCTCGCAGGGGAACCCCCTGGTCTCCCCTCACGCACCGTCCCCTGAGCAGCCGAGCCCTGGATCCCTGTCTGCCTCCGGGCCTGGGGTGTTTAACCACCTGCCCTTAAGGAGGGCGTCAGGGGCCTCCTTAATTGCTTTAAGGAAATAAGGTATTTAACAGACAGTGTAGAGCCGTTCCTTGAGTGTTTCTTCCCCTCCGACCCTGAGGAGAGGCGATAGCATCACCACAGCCCGCAGGAAAAATAGGAAGCCCCACATTCCGAAATGCCCTGTTGCCCGCTGGCCACTTGCTCTGTCTTAAGTGCAAATAAACCGTTGTAAGTTATACCTGGGCGAAATAATTTGAGAATTGCCTTGAGAGTGAATAAAAATAATACTTTGCTCAATAAGAAGGAAGGAACAGGTTGATGGGAACATTGGGTTGCTGTTGGCCGTTCTGATCATTCACATGTAGAATGAAAAAATGACCTTGTTTCCTTGGGACATGGTGGTGGTCCACACAGCTCCTAGAACAAGAAGGGGACACCAGCAACCAGAGTGGCTTAGGGGAGAACAGGCAAGGGGAAAACAAAAGCACACAGTAAGTACTGTCCCTCTGGCTTCATCTTTATGTTTTTGAAGTGAAAACGGACTATCTGGGCCCCTACAGATGGTAGTATTTGTAAAATTCCTGGTGAGTCTGGATTTCTGCTTTCCTCAGGCTCGCTTTCATGCATTTGACTATTTGTTATCCCAATGTAGAAGCACAAAAAAGGGAAAGCAAAAGAATTCTTCCTCTCTGCAGTTATCAGAATTGTAGATCACACTTAGTCCATCTCAAATACATAGGATTCATTCTCTAGGAAGTGGGTTTTTTGGAACCTAGTTCCCCTTTTCTGGCTTGAAAATTCCACTTTAGTGGATTTTTTAGTAATTCTAAAATCAGGGGGATTCCAGGAAGCAGCTGTTTAGATCTTGGTGATTTTGCTATTACAACTTGTTAGCACAACATGGCTTTTCAGAGTACTGTCACAAACAGCTTGATGTGCATACTAAGATTTATAACTTATCAAACACCCCCGCTGCCTTTTCTGGATTTTAGCTGTTTCTGAGTAAGATCTTACTTCAGACCTTATAAAGTAGAGGGCTGTGCCCGGGGACAGGCTCCCTCCATCTCCTTAAACCATGTTTTGAAACAATAACAGTACAAGGTCTACAGTCTGAGGCTACTCAGGGTAAGCAGCTGGGTTGATATAGAATTATTTAAGGATTGCATATCCAAGAATATTATTATTGATTGTTGCTTATTTTTGAGGAAGGTATAAGCAAATTGTAAAGAATTATTCAAGGTTCTGGTGGGTTTCCTTTATTTTTCATAGTGAAATTAAACAAGTAAAAAAGGAAGGTGAGCAAAAAGATTCACAGAAATGCTATTTAATCTGAAAAAGTCGTAAAACTTAATTATTTTTTTAAAAATAGTACTCACATTGAAATGTCTAGGCTTCCACTATTTTCCAGTACCAAAATTGGAGTCTTACAGATAGTCTTTGTGTTCTCCCTTTGGATTGTTTCTCAAAAGACATTATCTAGAATTAAGACAATTCACTACAATAAATGAGAATTTTAAGTTCCTGCTTTGTGTAGCAAGTGGAATTACATCAGATCCAGAATCACAAACAAAACAAACACTAAAACATTCAAGGACTTCTTGATAAGGACAAGGCAGCTGTGGCTGGGCTGGCAAGAGTTTTGGTGGACTGAAGGAAGAAGCTGGTGCAAGTCTAAAAACTTGGTTTTTTACATGAAAGTGTTACACCAGGTTAAAGACATGATTTGATGATGGTTTAGCTCAATGCTGAGAATAGCACCATTATATTAACACTTCTGAGGCAGTACAGTGTTTGAGATACAATTTGTATGGTTAAATGCTATTAAATACTGTATTGCTGGTAGGATCCTTGGGTTTTGAGTTTATAATAGACACGGGAAACAAAGCTCTTACCAGTGTTATCACTGCTTTTGTTGCTGAATTTCCCTGGTACATGCTCTTTTTAGGCAAACCTGTTGTGCAAGTAGAAGGAAGTTGCTTAAGAGTGTTCACTGTTAGGTCTATGAGAACCAATTTCTCCTGCTGTTTCCCAGAACTTCCCAGGCTAATTACAAGGTTTTTCCAGTGTTTTCATCCTGTTAAATAGGAAATGGTTCAAGGATGAAAATAATATTGTGGTACATTTGCTAGATATATTTTTATTCTTTCAAGTTTCCGGGGAATGCCCTGAATGCTTTCCTTCGTTAGGTACTCTGGCAAAACACATTTAAAATGCACAGAATAGACTTGCTCTTCTTAGATACTTTAATCACAAATCAAAACAGCAAATAATATGGTTTTAATGTTTAAAAATGCTGGCCAACAGATAAAATACTGTCTGACATGATTTTTTCCTTTTTTTTTTTTGTGTGTGTGTGTTTATCACTCCCCTCCTCCCCCACGGCATATTTCTGAGTTCTCTTTACTCCGTGTGTAATTTGCAGGAGTATTTTTTTATGGTGTATTCCACCAGGTGGCTCTCAAGGCCCAGAATGTGAGAAATATTTGGTATACCTACCAACTGAGAAGACTTGGGATCATTTAGGTCATTGTAGAAAACTGAATTCTGTCTATATTACATGTATTCTGTCTGACAAACACTGTGAAGAGTGATCAATACCTTAGTCCCTTTGGGGAAGAAAAACCAAATGACACACGGGTTCAGAAATGGTCTGTTTGGTCCCTAACTTCAAGTAATATATACTGTAGATGAAAAAGTTTCTAGTGCTGCCAAGTGCTTTTATAAAGAAACATGGGACACAAATACAGTGTGTCTTCATTAGTATTCAGCAGTTATTGGTAAGATTGTAAAAGTTATTTCAATAAAATAAGTCCAGTGTCAGTAGTTGCAGTATTTCTTAGAGGACCTTGAACTCTAAGTCATGTTTTTGAATGGCACTAAACTATGTTCTTTTGTGGCATGAGCTTTTCCATCCATGTTTTTAGGACTCTTTCAGGGTGATGCATTTGGAATCTGTTTGCATTCCTGTCATCCAAACAAGCCACTTCTGCTCCATGAAAAGGCCAGCTAATTAAGTCAGCCCAGTAGCCTTCCTGCTGTTGTGGTCAAAGAGTGAGTCAGTTGGTTTTCCAGGCTCGTTGGATGGCAAACCACTGACACTTTCAATGGCTGGGGAGTTTAAAATTAAAAATTAGTAACTCACAAGAAATAAGTTGACAAGGCACCTCCTTTTGCCACATTAATTTTCTAGACATTTATTCCAACAAAACATAATGGGATTTATTCTGATGAATATTCTCTAAATTAAATATGAAACTATTCTGGCTGAATTTACTTTTTTCATTAAAATACAGGCTGTCGCAGAAAGAAATTTCTGGAAACCAGAGGTAGCAAATATAATCCTGGAAACCTATTCCATCACGGAATATATCCTTGACAACTCAGTTTGAGTTACAATGTATATTTCTTTTGTAGTCTCTGCTTGTTTACTCTGAAAGCCAAAACCTAATTGATTTAAGTGTTTTGTGGAAGAGACAAGACACCCAAACTGCATTTAGTTTCCTGCCATGAGCAATCCTGCAGTAATTTGCAACAAACCCTACATGTGCTGAGCCATGGCAAGCCTAAAGCCTTTTGGAAAGTTCCTTTGAGTTTAGTGTGCAACATCCATTTTTACTGGGAGAGAAATTTCACAGGGGATTGGCAAAATCTCTTTGGGTGAATGCTGGGTAATCAGCAGCACAATGGGATGAAAGAAAACCTCTTAAAATACAGGAACAGTAGCATGTAATAGGAAATGGGATATGTCCTCATTCTTCTTGCAGTACTTTGAGGTCTAAATTTGTCCATGAACTCTTTTGTAAGGGGAAAAAAAAAATTAAAGCAAATGTGAAAATTCTTTCACATCAGCTTTTGAAAATCTTTATAAGAAATTCTTTCATATTCTTGCCCAGGTGTTAGCTTCCCTGAGTGACTTCTGAATTGGATTCCTTTCCCCTCCCTCTTTTCCTACCTTTGGCTTTGAGTGTTATTGCTGATTTTCTGTGTTTCAGTAATTTCAGTGGGCTCCTTTATTCTTAGCTTATTATGGTGTTGACTTGTAATTCCATTAGCTTAGAACCGATTTTAGTTACTTATTTTTAACTATCAAAACACTAGCAAAGGGATAACAATACCATATTTTTATGTAACATTCAAAACATCTGGTTTCCAGGGCAGAATATTAAGATTATGCCTGCGTTTGAAAAGCCAGGAAACAGATAATTCCAGAAAGAAAAGGTTTCCCTGTGGTTTGGACACGCACAGAGACATTGTCTGCCTAACTTGGTTCCTCTCCAGGTTACTATAATTTTGTCACATTCTATGAGAGCAGAGTGAACACTTCCCCCGTTGGCCCTAAGACTCATTTAAAGGAAACTCCTAGTCTGGCAGCAATTTGCACTTATTAGAAGCCTGTTCACCAGAGACACCAAACTAAATTATACCACCTATAACACAACATCTAGTCATTCTTAAAGCTCCTTTTTTATAGAAGAAAAAAAAATTGTGTCTGCTAAAATACCTTGATTATAATACAATATGTAGAGGAAAGCTATAGATTTTGTGAAATGACTTGCTATTACTTGATGGTTCTCTTTTACTAATTACTTGGCGTTTGTTTTTTTGAGGGCTAGACTTGATGTATTTGTGTAGCCTAACTTGAAAAGCTGGGGTTTAAAACTGCCAGTTTATTTTGGTGTTTCCCTAGAAGATGGGTGCATAGGTGTTTGTTTTGTGTCAGTCAAGCATAACACCAACTAATGCCAACAGGAGAGAGATACCAGCTGCAGTGACTGCAGTATCATATGAAGTAGTTTTCTCCTTCAAAAACCCAGACAGGAGATTTTCCCCCCAGGTTTCTCTTTCTGAGGTTGAATTTCTCTCTCAAATTCCCTCTGTCCTCTTCCTGCTCCCTGCTGCACATAATCCTCCTGGTTGCACTCCATGCTCATTCACTAGTTAGTTTTCTCAGACTTTGTAGTTAGTTGCAAAAAGTGTTGGACATTTCTCTGGCAATCTTGGCAATGAGTTTTTCCTGTCTTTTCATTGGTAGGATACAGATAGTTTCAAATTCAAATTCCAGCTATTTGGGGATGTTCCAACAGCTCCAGGTGTTGTGTCTCAATACCTTTAAAATATTACCCTTTAGACCTTTTTAAACCCATATACTTTATTTCTTTTTTTATTAACTCTTCTTATGCTCAAATAAATTTGAGATCACTCAGTCAATTTAATATATAATTGACCTGTGTTATAAAGCATCCAAGTATAAATTGGATGCTCAGCTTCTAACTGTAATTCAACTCCACCAGGTGGCTGTCACACTAGGAGAGCATGAGCTGGGAAGGTTGTTACCAGCACATGAAGGGACAGTGTTTAACATTATATTATCAAATCACTGCCTTGGATTTTAATTGTCAAACTCCTACGTGGAATTTAATGGGATTTACAACTGAATTGTAGTCACTTGGTTCTTTTTTTCATTAGTTACCTTCAGGTTTCGGTTGCAGTCAAACCATTCTTCACATCTGATTGAACACACAAAGTTTGTTTCTGCTGTAATAAAGCTTAGGTATTCTCTCCATACAGCCTATTTGCAGGTAGGGACTTGGAGACTAACGCTCTAAAAGCTATTTCCAGGAAGAAAAGGCTTGCTTCCTCAAGGGCTGCTGTTCTTTCTTTTGAAAGCTAGAAACTCAACTCTTGCAAAACTAAACTCTTGGAAAATAAGCTCTTTTGAAAGCTTATCCAGGACAGAATAAGAAATAAAGTTGAGTTTTTTAAGATCTTAATGCCGGTTTTATCATCAGTTTCATTAATTTTTTTTTTATCCAGGTATCACAGGAAGAGATGACCTTACTGTGGGTGCAACTACAAGTGGAAGAGTGAATTTCTACCCCTGGACAATAGATAATAAATATTATTCTGCAGATATTCACCTCTGTGTAGTACCAAGCACATTTCTTGTTACTGGAGATATTGCTGAATCTGTGCAAGCATTTGTAGTGTACTTCGACAGCACAATAGTAAGACTCTTCTGCTTCATTATATTCCTTTATGGGTATGACATAGTTGCCTTATCACAGTTATAACCACAAATTACATTCTTTTCATCTTGTGCTATCCATTCCTTTTGGGCTGTTTATTAGTTCTCAGTAGATCAATGTTAAATTATGCCTACTATCAATGGAAGCAGTTTTTTTCCCTTTCTCTATTGTACTCCAGTTGGAAGAGAGGCTTTTTAGGATGCAAATATGCCACTATTAGGCAAATCCTCTTCCAGTCCACCACCTCCAGCTTTACTCCTGGACAGTGCTAGTTTGGAAAGGCTACTTTAGGACAGCCAAGAATGACAGAGCTAAACGTGAGATTCAGTGCTACCGTTTTACCCAAAATTGTTTCTGCTAAGCTGGCAGCGGTGAAAACAGTGCTTTAGCAAAAGCCAGGAAGATTCTGAAGTAAAAAAAAAAAATAAAAATCTAAATAAGGAGCTGTTTTTCACCACAGATGGGAAAGGGCACACATACCACACATTCAGCAAAGATGTAGAATAAACTATAATATATAACTCAGAGTAAGCTAGAGCAATGAGAGTAGTTCACCAGTCCCCATAACGTCCACTTGAGTGTGGAAGATGGAATAGCTGCACTTCAAACCCAAAATATATTTAAAACGATATACTCATGGTTAGCCTTAAGTATAAGTGTTTCCTAATCTACACTAGGATTGCTTAATTAATATTAAACATGAAAGGGAGGTTGAGGACAATAGGATTAACTCATCTCAAAGGTAAGCCAGGAATCAGAAGGAAATCGTGTATAAATCAGCTTCTCTGACTAGAACACAAGTGTCTAAAACATACTTGATACATAGCCTAGCGTATTTCCTTACTTTATTTTAATAAATTCTAATAATAAAAAAAAGTATTTGAGGTGTATTCCAAAGAATTTTTGCGTTTTTCTCCATTTAGGAATCTGGACTCGATAGTGTCTCTGAATGGCTTCCCCTGACAGAAGAGTGGCTACCAGAAGTCATGATCCTGGTTTGTAACAGAGTGTCTGAAAATGGTATGAAACCCAAAGAAACCCAAAGTAGAGTTATTAACCTTGCATAATAATTTTTTTTCCTATTTAAATCAACACAATTGTTTCTCAAAATATCTCTGTGAGACTGAGCTTGAGATTTTAAGCTAGCTGTGGTTAAACTGAATGGAAATTTTACAAATTTGCTTAAAATGAGGTCCATGTGCCCCATGCTTAGTGGGCCAGCATGCACTGCCAAATAACTAAAAATTATTCTTACTAATAAATTATTCTTTCCGGTGAAGAATGAGGATGACTGTTGGTTGCTTAACTACACTGGAAAGTATATTCATCTTTTTTGACCATATGGACACTAAATAGCCATGTTTGCTTTGGTTCTAGATTAGTACATACAGTACAACAGCAGGCTCTGAGGTGCAGGTACATCCCTGTAACTTAATTCAGATTCAAACCTGCACTTAATAGAAGTCTTCATTCACTTGGCATTTTGACTACCCACTGCAAAGCCATTTGATTTTATGGTATTTTAAAAAAACCTACAACAAAACCAAAACAATTTGAAGGAGGAATTTGTTGAACTGGAGTTTTTGGAATCAAATTCAAAGTGAATGGATGACCCATGCCAGCTGCTATACACTCCCCCCTCCAGAATACAATCCAGAATAAGCAAACAACTTTGAGGGAATAAACTGTAAGTAAATATTCAACTGCTGATATTAGCCTCAAAATTGTATGTTTAGTGTGCATTTTTGTTTCCCATCTGTAGGTATCAACAGACAGAAAGCTCAAGAATGGTGCATCAAGCACGGCTTTGAACTGGTAGAACTTAGCCCTGAGGAACTGCCTGATGAAGATGGTAGGTACTTCCATTTTAATTTTTAGAAAGAAAGAACACACCAAAATAGCTTCTAAACAATTGCAAGGGCCCTAACTTCATTTATGTGCTATGTTATTACTGAATGGAATGCTCCCAGTTAGTGAAGCTTAGCCTCAGCTATAAAAGGTCAAGAGGAGGAGGTGGTTATTTCCTAAAAGAAATTCCATTTGTCTCCTCCCAAATACAGCTGCTGTTTATGTAGCACCTACATAAAAATAATATCTGCTCCTTTCTCTGGCACTAATCCAGGACTGCATTGATAGAATAGAAGCCTTTACATTCCACTTTGGAAATAAATGTAACAAACAAGAACAGAGAGATGCACAAGGAGAGGAAAATTCTTTGTCTTTTTAAAAGAGATTTTAAAAACTATTGTATGCACCAAGAGAAGATAGACATTATTCTAAAGGTGACAAGATATGCTGAAAAGGGGAGATTGTTGAAAACATTTTAGCATGGTATGCAGTGGTACACAGGAAATAAACCAGTTTCAAAATCACTGGCTGACCACATGTTTATAACTTGAAAAAAAACCCATCGAGCAGAGTCAGAAGCGTGAGGTGTGATGTTCCACTCATGAAAAGTGACTGTGCACTTCCGGACAGCCTTACATCATCAGCCTTATCTCCTCATTTCAGTAATAAAAGAAAAAAAGTTTAGATCTTACCTCTATAGAGCCAAAGTGAGATAACCAACTCAGTTTCCAGGCTGGAGTGGAATTAGTTACTAACATTTGCTCTATTTCAGGTTCACCAAGTACATAGCACATAGCTGTCACCAAAAATAATTTAGTCTAAAGGTCTTCTGAGCTAGAACTCAAGTTCCTCCCCCCTTTTAAAGGCCTAGATTAAAATTGTAGCTTGAGTAGCTAAGAACCCCCTTCTTGCCCCCACCATGTCTTCAAAGATGCTTTTATTTTTGTCACTTTGTTAGTCAGGCAGGGAGGCATACACCTATTTCTGATTTATAGGAATTGGAATTTGGTACCCTTTAGACTAAAGTTGTCTTGTGCAATGCTTTAAAAGAAAGCACTCATAACATTAAGTCAAGGGCTTTTTTTCTATTGAATAATTGGTGTAAAGAACAAGCTATTTACTATTTAAATTATATAAACAATGGGAATAATATCACAGTGCATTAATCTTCAGAGTATCAAAATACATGTTCTTTCCTGGATTTTTAATATGGTAGTTGATTCACTGTGACTCATGCACAGGAAGAAACACATTCCAGTAAGTAATATATTCACCCCATAAACATGCTGTATGATTTACAAAAGATAAAATGGACACAGTAAACATACTGGGCCAGTGTCTGTTTAAAAATGATGACATTTTTGGCAGTTTATCACAAGTGAACTGGAACTCTTGCTGTGCTGTCAGTCAGTTGTTTGTGTAGCAAGGACAGGAACTCTAAACTGAGACTCTTGATAATGACTGTGATACAAAACCAAACAGCAGTGTTACAGAGGGCAAAATATTGGATCTAAGGAATCACAGAGAGCTTGAAATTAATTTTTAAAGGCAGTTTCAATTAACTGTGCCTGTCCCTGAGTTGTCCTAAAGATCTTAATCACATTTTTGTATCCAAAAGTGGTGGGTTGTTTTTTTTCTTGCCCCTATTACTTTGTGAGATGTGCATAAACATAGGAAACTGACTAAACTGAGGAAATGTGAAAACTGACTTTGTATAAAGTGATGTCAGATCTATTCAGTAAATAAGTTGAATTCCAAATGATGCTTTGCCTAGGCTTTCAAGTTGCTGTAATTCACAGGATTGCTGGAATATTTGGAGTTAGATATTGTAGAGGTAGCTTTACAATGATCACTTTAATTTTTAACAAGCATCACACCTTTTAAAATGGTTGTCTGAAGTTCTTTAGT
Organism: Scolopax mira; assembly: GCA_004320125.1. Lineage (NCBI taxonomy): Eukaryota > Metazoa > Chordata > Aves > Charadriiformes > Scolopacidae > Scolopax > Scolopax mira. Next base: position 27,576 of record BJBW01011312.1, on the reverse strand, counting down.
TTCTAAAGGAAGGAAAAGCAATTCTAGTATCTATTTTTATGCTGTGCAGCATTCGAAAAGATCTTGGAGTAAAGGATGCCTTGCTTTTAACAGCAGCTTAAAATTTTTTTATTCCTATTAAATTTACTTGTATGTTATTTACCAGCATATGCCTCATGCTAAATATTTAACAAGACACCACTCAGAATTCAGATCTCTATGCAAGGTTGAGAGCTCACAGTTCATAATACCTGGAAGTACAGACAGAGAAGCGAGGCATGAATTGAGATTTGTTTGGTCTCTCACGAAGCAAAGGCAAGAAATCTGTGTCCTCTAACAAAAAAAGTCATTTTTATCTATTGCTATAAGATAAAACAGGCATTCAGATACACACCTCCTCATTTTCGGGTAAGTAGGGATTTGGGGCTAATTCTTAGGAGTGCAATGTCTTTGTCTTTTGGTTTAGATGATTTTCCTGAGTCCACTGGAGTGAAACGAATTGTACAGGCCTTGAATGCCAACGTGTGGTCCAACGTGGTCATGAAAAGCGGTATGTAACATGGGTTCCTCCTTGATATGAGCTCTGGAGAACACAGGCCTTGAGGCTTATATTGGAGCCTCATATGAAAAATGAAAGCTTGTTCCATCACACTCTAGAAGCAAGTAACTAGAAGCAAATAGTCATTATCAGCTTGGTCAAAAAGCCGATAAATGGTTTCGTCTAGAAGCAGTAAGTGTTAAATTCCAAATTTGTTACAGTTTTTTGAAAAGAATGTTTGAAATAGGGATGAGAACAGCAAATGCAGAGATGAAATTCGACAAAAGTGATTTCAAATGTCTGTTGAAGGACATACTGAGTGCATGGCAAGAAGGACTGTCTCCCCTGCAGAAACCCCACCTGACTACACAGAATCCACAGAGTTTTTTGAAAACAGTGCAAAAACCAGGCAATAATTTCATGCAGACAGTTGATTATCAGCTAGAGTTGAAATTTTGGAAAAACCACTTTAGGATTAGACTCATTAGAAAAGGAAATGCTGTTGCTAGCCTAGAGTTACTGCAAGAGGAGATACTCCCATTGACTTGAAAACCTGTAATTGGCTTCCTAATAACACAAGCCCTCGAGGGAAATGTAGGAAAATTAAACTCTTGTGGAGCACTTGGCCTTACATTTTTTATTTCACAAAGCCTCATCCCACCAACCAGCAGCCTTCCCATGTCTGTCTGCTCCCTGATGCATGATTTTCCATTCTTACAGCTTCTTCCTTCCTACCTTTTTTTAAGCTGTGTAATGATTTCAAGTGCCTAGAGGCTTGAGCCAAGTCCTGTAACTGGAAGATGGCTACAGGGACTCCACAGAACTAGAATGAGAACTGCTAAGCCCATCAGCTTTTGGAATTTATTTTTTTCTAATGTCTTTTGAGTATTTCTCATACCACATCAGAACAGGGTTTTAACTTAAAGTAATCATTCTAGAGAAAGCAGTAGCCATTCAAGATGGTGTGAAGTTATCTTACTGGTGCTAAAACAGTTTTCTTAACAGCATACTTCCTGTGTTTGACAGATGCCACATTACAGAAGAACAGAACGTAGTCAATGTTCAGTTCTTAGGGGGAAATTCCTGTGCATCATTAGCATCATCTGTAAAGGTCAGACTCCTTGAAAATCCAGATTTTCAGTCTCCACAGTACAAAAACCACACAGCATTGATGCACGTTACTACAAACCCCTCAGGAAGTGAGCTATATTTGGAAGCTGTTGCAGCCTGACTGTGACTTCAAAGGGAGATTGTTGAACTCATTTTACTTAAAATAAAACTTTTTACAACCCGGAATGTATCTTTTGTTTTCAGCTTCCCCCTGATTCTGGAAACTGGCCACCAAGTAAATCAAACTTTAGCTTTTTCACTCAATTTAGAATATTTTTACCTATGCCTGTGGCCCTTTAGAAGCAACACAGTGTTACTTCAGTCAAAGATTTTTTTAATAGAGTATATTTGTGTAGTAGTAAGTGCTTAGAGCACTGTTAAGTGCAGCCATCTAAAAAGCCAGTGTTACAGTATTGCCTTACTTCACCTGTTTGTATGAGAATTTAATTTTACAGACAAAGCAGAAATGACTTTTTTCAAGTACAAACATTAAACACAAGTTATTTTAAGGTGTTTTACCTTAAGCCCAAACACAGTTCTCTCTAAGTTGTGAAGTGGTTGTGTCATACATCTATTAAGAAAATTCTTGACCTTTTAATTTTTTCCTCCAACCATTACATACATGCATTCTCACACCAACTCATAAAAATAGGTATTAAAACCAGCAGAACTGAATCAGAAACCTTTTCACACAAAGTAATACCACAGGCTTTGTGAGTGAATGAAACAGTATTATCTCTACAAAAAGCAAACCAAGCAGTCTTACCTGAGAGCCTCCAGAGGCAATTCCCTGTTGTAGTTGGTACAGAGTTTTTGGTTCTGCAGGCCTCAGAGCTCACTTGAGTCTGTAGAGGACCATGACCAGTTCATCACCTCAAATGTCTTCTCTGTCCCTTCAAGAGCTGACTAAGGGGGCAAGGAGAGAAATAATTTACTGCCCTCTGAATGAGGCTAATTATCTCCTTTTCTGCTTCAATGCATGCTTTAGTGATCCCAGCTGAAGCTGGTTACTTAGGGTGGGGGCTCCTAATTAGCCCAGCTCTCTTTGCAGAGAATTAACCTGATTTAGGGGGAGTATTTAAATTTAGTTACTTAAACAGGTAATGAATTTTTACTTTATAATTTCAATTTTCTATGGAAGTCAGGATCACCACATGTCAGCTAGGCAGACGATGGAGGAGGAGTAGATAGAGACAGTGGAAAACCTTTTGCTGTGACAGGAGCAAGTATGAATCTTGAGGCCGCGCTCCGAGCCTGAGGGAGCCATTTCTGTGATACCTGTGACACCACACGGGCCCCAGCATCGTGGAGCCACCAACTCCACGATACAATAAGTGGAGTGAGATAATTTTTGGCCTTGATGCTGTAAGAACATTGTGTAAGGCATCACCCACTTCCTTGAATTGCACCCAGAAGTTGAAATAACTTTTACATCCAATAAAAAAGGGTTTATGGGAAGGCTTTTGGAAGGGTGTGCCTGCAACCAAGTGTTACGTCTGCCGCCTCCCTGACCGCGCTGCCAGAAACAAACAGCTGCTTTTTCAGAGGTCCCTGTTGTGGATCCCAGTTTCTCTCTAACTGGGACAACCTTTTAAACTATGCTGGCTGAGGTGTATGTGGCCGTGGTGGGGATGGAGCCACTGTCATTTCTCTGTACAGGATGAACTCTAATGGTAGATGGGAGAGAGGTACATGATGAGGTCACTCCGTCCACCCCTCTGCCAACGTGGGAATGTTCTCTCCCCAGTACATTCTGGACTGTGATGTCCAATCCAGCTTCAGATGACTCAGAAATTGGCTAAATATCCACCTTTACACTTTCCCAAAAGAGAGCTCTTTGCTCAGCTCGGTTAAACTCGGGAAAGCTGCTTGGGTTGGGGTTGTAATTCCCAATCTTTTATCCCTCAATTGCCCGTTAATTCAGCTGTTGGGCTTTGCAGGCATTCACAGGTCTCACAACTGAACATTTTTAACACAATTCACTCGGCTGAACTGACTCACTTCTTCCCAAACCGTTGGCGAGTGATTTGTTAAAGCAGTAAAACTGTATAAAACCTTGGACAAATAAAACTGTGTGTTGATCTGTATGAAAAACTGAAACAAATACCTGCTGGGCACTTGGGGGGGAACAGATGAGGGGCAGGACACACAGTGATGATTATTAAACAGGAAATGAAGTCTTAGTAATTCCCTAATGGAGACGTGTTTACATGTTTTCTAGGTAGCTGATGGGTTTAGCTACATGTTCAACTCTTCAGAATTAAATTTTGTATAAATGGCAAGGAAATTTGGACAGTGCATGAAAATTACATCAGCTCAACACTTGAGTCTAGAGCTTAGTCATTAGTGTGATAATTTAAAACACATTTTTTAAAAAAAAATGTTTCTTCTTGCATAGGTCATTGTTTCCTGGCTATTTGTAGCCCAAAACTTAACGTTATTTCTTTTTTACTTGACTAAAATATTAAGACTTTCAGAAAAGTCTCCTGAGTCCCTTTTGTAACTGCAAATATTTACTACTGAATGCAACGCCAGCTGAAAACATGGCTTAGAAAACAAACCACCTTGTAATATCACCTATTATGCAGATATTTTTATTTAAAAATAAAGTTTTAAAAATACAGTTAGTTTAATTTAAAAGTACTGTATTGCACCTCTTATCTGAGACGATTGTTTAGTTTTAGGTTTGAATTCACTTTTTTTTTTGGGGTTGGATTTTTAAAATACCATTGAACTACACCATAGGTATAGTGGAAAGCCCAAAGCACCTTGCAGTGGGAAGAAACACGGGATTTTCTGGCTGGGTCCTTCTGTGAATCCTGAACTCGATGTTTAAAATTTGCTTTTGCCGTGACTCAACCTGTTTAGACGATACGTGTTGAAGCGAAGGCACTTGCTGCATTTCCTGTATCTAACCACAAACTTGGTGCTGCTTCCCATGGCTGGTGAAACCTGGTTCCTCCTAACCCAGCACTGACTTCAGATACAAGAAAAAAAGAGCTCACATCTCTTGTGGCTTACGCAGCTATTCCCAGCTGGTAATATTTAGCAGTAAAAGTTATTAATATATTTTAAAAAACCCTTAGAGAGCATGAAAAATTTCTGCCTATAATATATTTTGAAGAGCACTGATGCAGTTTTACAGGGTGTCTTCCCTGAAATATTCTCTGTCCCATCTGATCAGTTACAACTATTTGTGATTATATTGCATCTTCTGTCAAACTAAGAGCTGTTTTGTTTTCAGACAGGACCCAGAGCTTTGGGCTGCTCAGCACCTTAGCGGGTGCGAACTGTAGCGTTGGGACAGAAGAGAACCAAGATACAGAAGTAAACAGTAATTCCTAGTTTTTGTTCTTTGCTCAAACTGTTTCTCACGTTGTTCTTTCCTGTTGTGACACTTGGGCTGGTGGTGGTGGTGGCTTTGCTTCCCCTCCTTTCTCAGGGGTGCTTCACAGCCTATTGTTCATCGCACCGATTTCCATCGATTTCCAGTGTTTTACCCCAGACAACCCTCTGGAGCCAAGGAGAGGTTATTGAAAGCTCCATTCAAGATGTTGTTTTTCAGTAATATCCAATAGCAATGTTTTGTGCAGAGCAAAAACTATCACTCAATAGTGTTTCATTTAAAAACAACAAACCTCTCATAGAAAACGTCCATGTAATACCTGTGTAGAGAACTGCAACAGTGACTTTTTCTTATCCACGTGGTATGGGCTTTGCATAAGTAACAGCTGAAGATAAAGATTAAGTTTTTGAAGTCAAAACAGGAAGCACCTGATTTGCTGCTGGTGCTTTTTAGGTGCGTCGTTGGATACTCTTAATACCTGTTTGTTTCCTGACAGCCCCATCCATCACCAGATGGAGAAGAATCCCATCCAGGCAGCAGAGAGGACGGGGCCAGCACAGACAGCCTGCGGATTGACAACGTCGTAGGTGAGCTCTTGGCCTGTGCACTGGGTGTGTTGGAGTGGGCTGGGAGATTTCCTGATGCACATAGGGTGTGTATATCTAGAAACATCTTTATAAGAAAGAAGCTGGAAGCATTATGGTTGCAAAGTCCCTCAGTCCTGAGAGGTTCAGGGGTTCTAAGCTACAGGTCCTTCAATAAATGCTCCATTCCAGGACATGGGACTTTCTTACAAGTAGGATGTAGAGATCTCCTAAGGAAGAGCTGGGTACAGAGTCTCATAACTCTTCGTTTACTCTGTGGCTGTTCCTAGACAGATCATATTATAATAAGCAAGAAACTTTAAGTATTTGATGAGCTCAAACCCACTCTTGCAATGTAATGTATCAGAATTCATTACTGCTGTAACGATGCCGTGAGTTTTATGTAGGAACAATCAGTAAATTAAATGTCTCTTTCCTTCCTATGGAGGGTGGAATCTGCAAATGGGATTTTTAATCAGAAAGAATTTTTAATCTGTTTTTAATCAGAAAGGCTTTCGCACCTGCTGACACAACAGAGTAATTTACCTCAAGCCAACCTGTAGGTGTTTGTTTCAGATCCCACCTTAGATGTGGACATCCAGGAGTTAGCCAGCCTAACCACCAGGGATGGGGACCTGGAGAACTTTGAAAGGCTTTTCTCAAAGCTGAAAGAAATGAAAGGTAACGTACCCGGAGAGCAGTACCGAGCTCCAAGGCACAAAAACCAGTGTGTGAATTGGGAAGATTGTACAAATTCCTACTCTCCTGTCTGGAGTTGTTTATAATTAGCTGATCTTTGCATTCATTTGCCCTTCATCTCCATAGTGCTCTTGAAAGAGGTAGATGTTGCTCAGCTGGCTGCTGTCATGCTGATTTTGTCCACTGTGACTTACACTACAGTTTTCTATAAACAAACCTGTCACAAGAACTTTTTTTTTGACCCAAGTCGTGTTCTTTTCCACAGATAAAGCTGCAACGTTGCCTCATGAGCAAAGAAAACTACACGCGGAAAAGGTGAGGTTTTGAAATTGGCATTGAAATTATTAAAAATGGGGTTTTCCTGAGCCATAGTTACCTCTCCTGTAGAGTTCCTTTGTTAAAAGCAGTAAGAACAAACCACCTGGTCCTAGGAAAGGAACTGAATAACAAACCTGGAATTTCAAAACAAAGCTTTCTCCTTTCAAAATTTGTGAAGTTAAGGCCCTGCAGTCAGGGAGGGGGTGAGCCAGATTCCACTTCAGTCAATGGAAGAACCTTGATCTCAAAAGAAAAATGAATCATACCTTAATTAGCTCAACTTTTGTATCACTTACGCCTCCTGTGAGCCCTAAATTATTGCCTCTGCATTGAAATATCTTAACTCCAGAGAGGATGGGTGTTGTACCCAGAAACATGGTTGCTGGGTTCAGCTCCTCAGTTCCTGTTTTGTGGATGGTAAATGTAAAATTTTTAGTCATTTGAGGGGAATTTGTCTCTCTTTCCTCTCTTTTTTTATCCCGTTGCCAGGTGGCCAAAGCCTTCTGGATGGCAATTGGAGGAGACAGAGATGAAATTGAAGGTCTCTCCTCAGATGAAGAAAACTAAGTCCTTTCGTCGCTGTAAGCGCCGGGGCGACGCTAAAAACGCGATCTCCTCCTGCAATGAGTGTTTATTGCAAAAAGCCCCATTTCCCTTCAGTTGCTGCCTTTGGTGAAGGGATTCCCCGCATCGTTGTTGTAACACATTCCACAACACCTGGTGGTTACAGTGGGTTTTGTCTCCAGTCTTTTTTTCTTCTCTCTGAGAGAATTTTTGGAAGGCGATGCATGCGGTGAGAGGAAATAATAACTCTGTTTCCATCTTTTCAAATTAACATTTTTAATTGTTCCCACTTTTGAGTTTAAAGAAATAAACAAATTTACCACCACCGCTTATCTTTCGGGTGGTTGTTAAGTGATGGCTTCATTCTAAACGCGGCGTTTTAGATGTAGGCCTCTTTGATGTTTTTATGTAGCTTTATAGCTGGCTGGAGGAGTTCAATCAACCAAACCAGATTTATATGAGCCACGAAAAGTTGCTGAATTGTGCCGTCCGGCGGGAGGCCCTGCCAAGGCTGCGAGTGCCAAAGCCATGACAAATGGCCCACGGGCTTTAAATTCTCTTTGCACCCAGAAGGATGTGGTCTTTCCCTGGAAAGTCGGGTCTTCTGCCACGCTCCCTGCGTTTCCATGAGAAACTAAATTTGGGATTAAAGGCCAGAGAGGTTTTTGCTGCGGTTCCAGGGGGGGAAATTCCTTTGGCAATGGCCTCCAAGGCCTAGCACAGCCCCTTCTGCTGGTGAATCCTGTCCTGAATTCCCCAAAGCCATCATTTCAAAAAGCCCACGCTGTCACCTGGAGCAGTTAGTACAGATTTATGTACAGTACAAGCCTCAAATTGCTGCTTCAAGGTATCAAGGGTTAGAAAAAATTCCTTTGGCCTTAGATTTAGTGCATTGTCATCTCCTGCACAGGCACACGGTGGAAGGCTCACTGGAGAGTGCAAGCACGCACGGCACTAGGGAAACGAGGAGGAAAGCACAGGCTGGGGAGGGAGGGAGAGGAAAAAAAAGGTAAATATCTCCTTTTTTGCTACAGTCACCTGTCAGATCCAGGCAGCGGATCAACAGAACGAGGTGGTGAGTAGATGCCCTGCTGGAGGATCAGGCCTCTGGTGCCCAAATGCCCTTCCCTGAGGTGGCAGGTTATTTTCCCCAAGAGCATTCCCTTATCAATCTGAAAATACTCCGTGTTGAGCAACCCTGTGGAGAAATTTTGAAATGAGCTTTTCCAATCTCTGGTTTTTTGTGTCAGTAAATTTCGTGAGTCTCGAGACAGTGGTTTTCCATAAATTACTGAAAGGCTTTAAATTTTGAAAGCACCTTCACGGTGGTTCTTGACAACCACTGCTTTTTCTTTTAAGATTAAACCAAGCTGAAATAGGAGCTGCTTGGAACGCTGTAAATCATTTCCTGGGTGAAAATTGCAGCGTTTTCACCTCTTAAGAAGCAGAACTGAAGCTTTTGTTAGTAGTTTGAAAGCATTTCTCATATAAAGACCGGGCAGAAGCTCCACCAGAGTAAAATAGCTATTTTTTAAGAAGAAGTGTTCCTTTTACAGGGATATTTTCAAGGAAACACACCTATATCAGGGCCACCTCTTCCCAACTGAATGATACAAACCAGCTGCTGTGACTTTGCCATCTCCTCCCGTTCCCTGCTCCTCGTCCCCAGCGCAGAGGCCTGGCATCAGGAACTGAAGGTGCTTCCTTCCAAGTAGGGAACAGTTTTCTGTGTTTGTTTTTCAGGAGCTGAAGACTTCTTTGTTTTTCCCCCCTCCCCTTTCTAAATATTTGGTGGGCAATAGTGATAAATGGCAAAAGTGCAGAGTAAATTAATTGAACAGTGAGGAAAGGAACGTGCTGGAATACGTGGCCAACCCACTTCTTCGGGTGAGATGCACGTATGACACTTTAGGGAAATTTAATAAAGTTCTACAAATTAAAATCAAGCTCTTTGCTGCCTTTTTACAAGGTGGCAGCAGCTAAACTTCCATAAATGATGCCTTATCCCAGGAATCAGAATGACCGGATGAGGAGCACTCGCTTCTCCTCACTCCTGACAAAGGCAGAACCCTTCAAATGTGGTTTTGTCCAAAATGTGGGTCTCGTTCGTAGGCGCCGTCTCTGCTTCATAAAAGCTCCGTTCGTCGGGGTAGGAGCCGCGGCTACAAAATGGGAGGAAATAGTTTTAATGATCTTTCAGGAATGGTGTATTGTATTTTTTAAATCAAAATTTACTTCGCTGGTGGCTTGGTTTTTGTCTTGTGGGTTGGTTTTTTTTTGTTTGTTTTTTATTACCTGGAGATGGTTTGGTTTTGGCTCCAGAATTTCTTTACAAAACAGATGTTACAGAAAGGAATAAAAGGGGCATTAGTGGAAAAGCAAACCTGAACCTTGTTCTGTCTTTTGCCGAGTTCCTCTTAGGAAAGCCACAGCCTTGTTTAGCAACAACAAAAGAATTCCCATCTTGGTTTTAAATCCTGGTAAGGGTTTCCCCTGGCACTGGGACTCCAGTCTGGGGCTGAACTGGAACCGCTCTGAACAGCTCTTGCTGGGAAGTGGATGCACCCTGAGTTGAGGTAGCGGCTTTTCCTCAGAAGAGATGGTGACAGGAACATCCAGACAGATTGGGAACGAAACCTCCGAGATGATTCTGGGGGCAAACACCACGATGCTTCAGTGAAAACGGGAAACAGCAGTTTCTGGCTGTGGTATTTATTTTATTTACAAGGAAACGCAAAGGAAAGTGATTGCATCTGTGTCAGCAAAGAGCAGCTAAAAAAGGTCACAGCAAACGCTCCAAAGGCTGCGGGAAACCTTTCAACTGAGCAGAAGTGAAGAAATCCCAGTTCCAGTGATCACCACGGCACGAGGGAAGGCAGGACCCACAGGACGTCCCTCGGCAGCGACCCAGACTTTGAAGGCTCCGTCAGTCGGCTCCCGGGGCCCGTCTTTCCTTCTCTGCAGCCAAGGTCAGTTCGTGTTCCTTTTTTGTGATTAAACCAGTTGTTGGGTCATTATCAACGTAAGAAACCGAGTGTAAAATTAACCCGACAACCTCCAGGGAAAGTAGTGAAATTCCAACCCTGACTAAAGGCTACATAAACGCTGCGTTGTTTATTGCTGAAAGGAGGAAGCGTCACTCGCAGACAGTGACAGTAAGTTATACCCTGAACAAAGCCAGAAAGTCTTTTGGACTCGTGGAAGCTTTGTCCCGAGCACTCACAATTAGCAGCTTTGAGATTGATTTTTTATTTATTATTATTTATTATCAAACCTGTATTTTCCTTCAGCCTCTCAGTGCAGACGGGGAGACCATGATCCTGAAATCCACGATCCACTCAAGTGACAACCAGCAGAACCCACAGCTCCGAGCTGATGTACTGCATCCCACTGGAGTTCTGGCAACCCCGGAACAAAACCTGGAGGAGACCTTTTTTTCTTACCGCCATGTTGGAAAACCGAGTGGAAAAAGTATTCTCCTAAATCCTCCCTCAGGAAAAACAACGAGAAAAAATAAAAAAATCAAGCTGCGTTTCAGTGAAACTTTAGGAGGAGCCTTAGGAGTGAGATCATCGTGTGCCTTGGCTCGGGGAGGAGTCCTGTTTGGAGAATGCCCTCTCCAAGGCCAGAAGAACACGGGTGGGTGGGTGTTTCCCCCCCAGGTTAGTGCCACCTGCCCTGACTCCCTGCTTCTCGTTGAAATGGCCACTTTGCTGGACATTCCAGAGTCACCTCTGAGGACAGCAGTGGGGACACATCTCCACAGCCCAGCAGGGTGGACGTGAAGGACCCCCCCCAACCCCGCAGCTGCCACTGGTCCAACTGGGCTCCCGTTTGCCATCGCTGCAAAGAGACTCAATAAACCCCTTCTAACAAAGGGCAACAGCCAAAAATACAGCCCGGGAGGTTCAGAGGGGAACAGCTTCCCATAGGAACGTAACACAGCCCTGGAACAGCTTATGTGGGGAGCAGGGGGTAGAATAGCTCTTCCTTAAGGTTCTTCTTCAAGATTTCTATAGGTGAAAGCCCAGCTGCTCCCATCCAGTCTTGGCAACTGTCTTGGATCAAGCATGAGGTTTAGACAACCCCCAGTAGCCTCTTCCTACCCTCATTTCTGATTTGATGAAAAGAATTGGGTGCTTTTCAAACAGATTTGGGAGAAGTGGTGTTTTTCAGGAAGGCAACGCATCGATGGGCTGAATTCTGCCAACCTGGACCCAAACAGGCATCGCTCCAAGGCCATTAACACCTTGTCACCAGGTCTCCAAACCTGGAGACCACGTTTGTGCCCACCCACCCGCCGTCCACCGAGACCAACTGTGACTTCCAGTCCCTCAACACGGAGACTCTAGAGGTATTTTGGGGGAGACAAGATGCTGAGGACAAAGCGGGGAAAAACCCAGCAATGGCTGGTTTTAAATTCTTGAACAAAACTGCCCAAAGTGTAAAAAGAATGAAGATCTTACCTGTAACCGAGACCTCGGCTGAATTACTGGGAAATCCTTCGTTCTAGATCCCTAAGGATGCTGCTGCCCCTGGGCTGTCTCTGCTTTCTGATCTCCAGTCTGTGTCCTTACACACATCTTTACAATGGCCTTAGTTTCTCAGGAGCCTCAGTTTTCAAATCAAAGTTTATTAAAATGTCAAAAATAGAACTTACAGTTTCACATATGAAATAAGAGGGCGTACATAGGACAGGCCTTTAGTAACAAAATAGGTGAATAATGCTGAAGAAGCTAAAGCAGGCAGGTGACGTCACCGGTCATTACCATACAGTCTCAGGTTAAGGAGACCTACACACTAATGCAAACATGCTCAGAATTATCTACCGAAGGGGAAGGGTTCAGTCCAGGGCAGAGGAACTCGGCTGCCTCCATGGGGAGAGGGAACCAGACCCGTCTCAGCAGCAGAGACTGGTGGAGGCTCCTCCAGGATCCACGGACCGGAGCACACGCAAGATGAACCAAAACCATTTCGGGAGTAATATTGTCTTTTTAAAGCCTCGTAAATCCAAAAGGACCCGAAGAAGGTCCCATCCTGGACCCCGACTTGTTGCTGAGGGACAGAACGGCCCCTCGGGCAAAGGCTCCTGCTGGAGAAGTCCTTGTTCTGGTTTATTTGCCAGGGTTTGCTGCTCAGTTCCGAGGCGAGTCTCTTCTCACATCAGTAACTGCCTCATTTCTGGCAAACTTAATACTCTGAATCCTTAATTGCCCTTTCCGTTAAAAATTAAATACTTGATTCATCTGAATATTCAAGAAAGACAACATAAATACAAAAGCATGTACATAATAAAAACCATATAGTGACTTCCTTACCCACACTGCTCACCGGCTGCTGCAGAGCGACTCGTTATTTCTCATTCCAGCTTATTTGTGAAATTCCATCCCTCCCACCTCTGCGGTACCTTGGAGAACGGGGGGAGCTCACAGGGGGGTTGGGATGTGGCTGTTCTTGCTCCTCCTGCTTGTTCCAGTTAGAAGGTGGCACGAGGCACCAGTGTCTTACTGCTTGGGGTGGAAACCAGAATATCCTTCACCCCACAAAGGAGTCCTCTGCGTGCTTCAAATTATGCTGATCCTTAAGGGGAGAGGGAACTAATTTGTTTAATTCTTTCTCAAGGGTTACCCCCCAACCTTTGGGTGGTGTCAAGGGGTGGCCAGAGCTTTGGGGGGGAACTCGTTGTGATTAGATTTCTCCATCTTTGTACATACACACCCCGCCTCCTGGCCATGACACCAAATGGACAGCACTGGATTATTTCTAAGACAAGCTTAACACAAAAATACAAACTGCAATTCAGTTCAATACATTAATAATAATCAAAATAAAAACAAACCACGAAACAAATCATTTAAAACCACAAGGCCAGGGGTATCACCTGCCAGCAGCCAGGCCCTCGTGTGCGGCTACACCCGTTCAAGAGAGTCAAAGTTCCTGGTAGTGACTCTCGACCAACAAAAAGGTATGAAACCCTGGTAAAACCAGCCAAAACTACCATGAAACGAGGAGATGTTCCTGCCCAGAACGTCCTCCAAGCTGGGGCACGGCTGATCGCAGGCATTTGTGCTACATATCAAAGGTACTTTCATAAAGTTTGAAGAAAAAAAAATGTAAGAACAGGAAGAAGCCACGTGCACCTCTGGGGAGCTGCTGCCTGCGACACCCCAGGCCAAACGCCACCTCCTCCCTAAGAAAGAAATGCCACCTCCTCCCTAAGAAAGAAATGCCACCTCCTCCCTAAGAAATGCCACCTCCTCCCTAAGAAATGCCACCTCCTCCCTCTCCCCTCTCGTTAGTGCCCGCTAATGGTGTCATTAAGCTCGTTTCTGGTGTGAAGGGGGTGGGCACTGGGTTCCAGCTGTAGGATCCACATCAGCCCAGCCCCAACCTTCACCTTTCCATTTATCCCATTTATTTCCGTGGCCCAGGACTCTCCCGTTGACTTTTTTTTTAGAAACCATAAAGCTTTTCTGAATCAGCACGAAGGCGAACAAAGGGGAGGAGAGGAAAGGAGTCCTGGAGCAGAGATCACCTGCTCCCCTTTATCTCACCGCTTCCAGTTTCCATTCCAAGTCCTGTCACTGTAAGGGAGGAGGAGGTGACATTAACCAAAGCTTTTATGCACCACCTGAAGCCTGTTTTTCTAAAGGCATCCATTAACCAGGATTAGCAATTCATTATCCTTTATCAGGAAGGGGGTATAAATCTGATTTCCTAGCAGAAATCCAGCTCCAATTCCTAGTTTGGCTGAGGAGGCGATTCCCTGTGTAAACTTCCAAAATTTCGGGTTTATTCTCTCTCGGAGCCCCCGGGGCCCTGCACAACCAACTCCCTCCACCACGACGTGGACAATGAAAACACTTTGTTGACTAAAATAAGCAAATTGGATTTAAAGACAGTCAGGGAGGAATCCTGGGGCCGTATTACACAGCAGGTTTCTTCCCCGCCCCGTCACTAAAACAGCAAGTCAAATAATTGCACAAAAGGCTACATTTTTTGTTTGCAAACTCTGTTAGAAACCTGTGGCAGAAAGTAAATGCCAAATCAATCCACGGTTACGGACAGACCCGATTTTTCAGGGGGGGGAGAAATTTCTATTTTATACAGATGTCCTTACTGCACGAGGCCGCGCAACCAGATCTGACTAAAAATCAGGTACTCTGCAAAAAATGAACTAAAATACAGAAATTGTAGACACCTCCCAGTGCTACGATACGAGACGTGACACGCTGTGAAAGCTCCAGGCAAAATTTCTGCAAGAGGATATTCCAAAGTGTGGGCATCACTCGGGAACACATCCCCAAAGTCTCCTTCAGAATTTAAATTTCATAGACAAACTCTCATTTCTTGTTTCTGGAAGAAAAACTCTCCTCTAAAGCATCTTCCTCATTCACCTGGTATAAAACACACACCAGCAACGACCCTCCGTGTCCACCCACCAAGGGGCACCCTGTGCCCTCCCTGCTGGTGCCTCGGCTCCAAAAGTGTTGGGTTTTGGCAAACCAAGAGGTGGGGGGTGAGAAACGGAGCGGCCTCAGAGCCAGATCGAGCTGGGGTGGTTTTGTATATTAAAACAAAAAAAACAAAAAAAAAAAGAAAAAAAGATTTCCATAGGAAACTGATTACCATTTTCTCCCCTCCCCTTTCTAATATTTTGGCACAAACACGTATGAGACTCAAAGCAGAGGTAAACAAACAGATAATTGGGTAGCACTGACAAAGTTATGAGACTGATTTGGCAAATTTGAACTATAAAAACAAGTGCTAAGGTTTTGTTGGGTTGTTGGTGGGTTTTTTTTTTTCCAGTTGTGGCAGTTGTTTGCCGTGACAGTGGCTGCAGGGAAAAAAAAAATAAAAAATTAAACAGTCTGGATCGTGTCTATTTAAAATGAACGCTTTATAATACAAGTAAATACACACTCTCCCAATTTCTCCAGGCAAAACCGCAGCTCGGAGCGCTGCAAGGGGCTGAAATTCGTTTGGAACAGAGGGGGGTTGTGTCTGAGGAGTCCTGGTTGATGCACAGCCGGGGGTGACATGGGGGACAGGCTATAAAATATTGTGACAATGGCAGCTCTCCTGTCCCCAGAGCTGAGCCAGACACACCGAGTCCCTACGACTTCAGGAGCGGCAGAGACCAGAGAGAACAGAACACAAACTTTCTGTAGTTGGTGCAAACATTCCCACAACAACGAAGGCTTCAGGTGTCCAGCAGGAGTTTCCCAGGTGACCAGGGTCTCCCTGTGAGAAGCTCGGGGTGAAAGTCGCTGCAGCAACATCAAAAAGAGCCTCAAGTTTGGCTTTTTGCTTCGTGTCGCTCCAGTCTGACAGCAGCGGGACCGGCAGCCGCATCCCCCCGGCACGAAGCAAGACTCTGCCTCCTCCTCAGCAGCCCAGAGGGGGAAATCCATTCCTTTTGGGATCGTTACTGGGGGAATGAGTTCTTGTGTGTGCTTCAAACGCTGCCTTCTCCCCCTTCTGCTGCGAACCCGGGCGTGGATCCGGGTGGGTGGAGGGAGGAATTGCATGAGCAAGAGCCATCCCACCGTCCCACGGCGTCTGCCTTCTCCCAGATGCTCCAGGAGGGGAGCCTGGAGCTGTGTGAGGCACAAGGAAAGGCTCCCCCGAGCCTTGGGTGGCTCCTGGTGCTCAGAGGGGCTGGGAGCCAGCAGGAAGGGATGTGGGGGGCACGGCGGGGGGCAGAGCACTGGCTTCTCTCTGCTGAAGAGAGATTTTTATCTCTCACAGTCTGGGATTTTTATCACGATGAACTTCAGATTCCGACTGCAACAGCCCACAGCATCGTAACCAAAGTGCTGACAGTTTCAGTGGAAGTGGCTTCAATGGGTATTTAGTTGGAAAAAAACAAACAAACAAAACCAAAACAAAACGAAGAAAACTCACTTTTTTTTCTTTTTAGCAATTTTTTTTTTTTCTTCTCATCACTCCGATCACTGGGAGTTGGTTTGCTCTGCACTCTGCATTTTGCTAAGGGTTAAGCCAATTTTCCAGAGTCTTTGTTTCCCCCCCCCCACCCTCGCCCCCCTACGAGATGTTTCTTTAGGAGACGCTGGAGCAGCGAATACTCGGGGAGCCCATCTGTGTCAGGACCTTGTCCAGCCACTGCAAAGGACCATTAAGATGCAGCTCAATCCAGCAGGGAGTACTGGTCACAGTCTGCCGCCTGCGGGAGACAAGGGAGGGGGGGAAAGGGGGGGGAAAAAGAAGGAAAAAGAAAAAAAAAAAAGAACATAAATGTGACTTATAAAACTTTACAAACATGAAGAAGTTTTACAGCTACTGCAGCATTCCTTCCTGCTTAGACAACAGTCGTGCACGTGGGGCCCGAGGAATGTCTCTCTCTAACACACTTTTGGCCGACGCTGCCAATTTGGGTTAAAAACCCCGTCTTTTCACGTTTCTCACCATCCCAACAGAGCAACTCGCTGCAGAACCTATTTACTGCTCAAGATCCCTGAAAACAGGCAGCAGCTGATTCCCTGAAGAGAAAGGAAGGTGTTTATCCCAGCACAATTCCTCAGTTTCACTTTGCAGACCTTGCCTCTCCTCATTAGACAGCAACGGAAGCGCTTCACCAACTATGTTAAATTTCCCTGTCATAGAATCATTTAGGCTGGAAAACACCCTTGGGATCATCAAGGCCAACCATCAACCCTACTCTACAAAGTTCTCCCCTACACCATATCCCCCAACACCACATCTAAACGACTTAAACACATCCAAGGATGGTGACTCAACCCCCTCCCTGGGCAGCCCGTTCCAGTCTCTGACCACTCTTGCTGTGAAAAACTCTTTCCTAACGTTCAGTCTAACCCTACCCTGCTGGAGCTTGAAGCCATTCCCTCTTGTTCTATCACTAATTGCTTGTGAGAAGACACCAGCACCAACCTCTACAGTGTCCTTTCAAGGAGTTGTAGAGAGTGATGCTCTTTATCATATCTTTAGGTTTTGGCAGAATGTGGAAGGGATGGAGAAGTCCCCACTGAACTGTTCACCCAGACGCCCTGCCCCATGGAGCCCTCTCCCCTGTGGGGCCAGAGCTGCCCCCGAGCATCCTTTCTGCCCCACTTGGGATGTTTGAACCCTGCCCACGCTGGAGTTGGGGCGCTCCCACAGACCATCACCCCCCCCAAAAAATAGTGGAAACGCTGCAGAACATAAAACGTTGTAAAAACCCATCAGAAAAACAGAAACTGCCAGTTTTAAAACCCCCTGAAGAGCTGGTGGCTGCGGCCAGAGAGCAGAGAAGGACCCTTGCTGGGTCAGCACCCACTGTGCTTTTACCCTCCCTTGCCACAAAGCACCTTCTCCCGCTCCTGCCTGCCTTCTCCCTGCGGCCAGACCCCCTGGAGGGTCTCCAGGTGGTAAAGCAGGAAGAGATGGGAGACCAAGGCACAGGCCCAGGGATGGCCCAAGTCTCACTGCAGGCAGAGAGGCAGGGACAGCTGCTGCTGCAGAGGAGGAGGAGGATTCCAAAGAGAGAGAAATAGCCTTGGTTTACACCCTCGTTTCCCACAGAAGCTGCCCTTGGAATCTGTTTGTGGGAGGGAGAAGCCAAAGCCTGCAGGGCCTGGGGAGAAAGCGCTGCTGAAGAGGGGACCCTCTTCCATGGAGGTCCCACAGCCACCGTGTCTCTTCAGGGCAGGGCAGAGGCTCCAAAAGGCTTTGGCTGAGGGCTGTAACCTGTCCTCTCGATGAATCTGTATCTCTCATCCTTTGAGCTGAGCATGACAGCAGGTCCCTGCCCATTCCCAGCCATCTCCAACGATGCCCCAGGAGTGGGCCTATGGGCAGGTTTTATCCCATACAGGGACTTAAGGATGAATGTTTCCCATTAAAGAGTGCCTTGGGAGCTGTTGGACACTGAGCAGCCCAACAGTGGTCCCAATGATGTTGTACAGAAACCCACTGCCCGTGGGGCTGCCACACTTGTGCCCTCTGCAAATCTATCATGGCCAACTCCATTCTGCCTCCCCACCTCCACCTTGGAAGGCAAACCCTCGAAGCTCTCTGTGACTTCAGCTCGCTCCATCAGGAGGAGAACCCCTCCAATGAGACTGCTCAAAAAGGCAAAGCTGCTGAAGCAGAACTCGCTGGGGCGGTGCTCTGGGGCGAATGGACAGATAACCACCCTGCTCTGCCCAAGGCCATCAGACGTAGTATTTTGTGGCAAGGAAATGAAGGAGCAGGAGAGGAGCCTGGCGCGGCCAGCGGGAGCGTAGGGTTTCACTGCCTACAACGCTCTAAGGAGATGGTCGACTTTCCGTAAGTGGGGCTCATCTGGATTTCATTAGGAGCCGTGGCTGCGAGCCAGGGCTGAAACGCTCTGGCCCGGGCGGGGAAGGACAATTTCAAAACAAAATGGACTCCCAACATCTGGAGAAATGAAGCAGGCAGGAGAGCACTGCGCGGGGTGATGCTGCGGCGTCTGCCCCGGGCGCTGGGCGAGGGGAGCAGCGGGCGACGGCCTCGGTGTCGCTCCCGAGGCAGGGAGGCATCTCCCACTGAAGCCACAGATTTAAAGGGTAAGGACAGTTCAAGTAAATATTTCAAAATCGCATTGGGCTTAAATCCTTGCGAGTCTCCACTCTCATAAAACTATGTTTCTATGGAACACTCGTTTCTCTCCCTTTGCTATTCAGGGAGGTTTGCCTGGGAATAGAGCGGAGCGACAGCAACACGGGCTCTGGAGTCCTCCATCCCTCACGCCTGTTGTCCCCGTGTCCTCAGAACAATCTCCTCAGGGATCCCAAATGTCAGACTCTACCACATCTCCTGCTTTGGCTTCAATATTCCCAGAGATCCCATTGCCCAGAGAAGCTGTGTCTGCCCCATCCCTGGAGGGGTTCAAGGCCAGGTTGGAGGGGGCTTAGAGCAACGTGGGCTGGTGGGAGGTGTCCCTGCCCAGGGCAGGGGGTGGCACCAGATGGCACTTTAAGGTCCCTTCCAACTCAAACCAATCCATGATTCTATGATTCACTGGGATAAATAGAAAAATCCTGTTTCTCCTATTGCCTCCACTCACATTTAAGCAAATTTAAGCGATTGCCCAATGACAAGGACTAAGGAAAGGATGAGGAGATTTAACTGTAATTTTTCAGCAACTCTAAAAGTTCTTGCAAATATAAATTTTCAAGCCAATCTGCTCTTATTTATATCCCATTAGTCCCTGATAAAAGCAGCATCAAACCCTCCCCATATCTATGAGGAAGTGCTCCCATTGATCCTGTCCTGATAAGAGCGTAGTCATAAGATGCTCAAACCATCACATGTACCTCTCATTTTAAGACCAAAAAAAAGAGTAATAGCTCCTACACAGGCCATCTGGATTTATCTGCTGTGCTTCAAGAAAAGCTTTTGGTTCCTACAACATTGGAACCAAGTACAGGTGGGTCTTACAGGTGTGTCACACGAAGAGGATGGGAAACCAAAGAGGGGGCTAATTCCCCCCCGTGTTAGCAAAGCAGCTTTGAGCGAGATACGGGAGAGGCACCAGCAAACACAAGCATCGTGCAAAGCCCCATTCAAAAGGCCTGACCTGTATTCTGCTCCCCAGCCCTTGACAAAGCTCATGCGGATGGTGCACATCCTGGTGAGCTGATAGACGGCTTCGAAGCCCTGGTTCACCGACTGCGCCAAGAGGGCGGCGAATTCCTGGTTGTTAAAGATCTTCAAGTTACAGCCTGTGAAAAAAAAGAACACGAGAAGAACAAGGCATGAGCTTAAAGAGAAGAAGGAATCCGGTTTTTTCCCATCTCCTCAGCCCTTGTGACACTCCACACAGATTGTTTAAACACAGCGTTTCAGAAAAAAGGAATCAAGGTGGTCACGCTTCCACAGCTCATACACTGAAAAGGAAGAAAACCATGTCACAGGACACGGAATGAGGAATTCTAGTGCCCACATCTATGAGACCAGACTTGGGACCCTGATGTGGAACCCTCCTCACAATCATTTCCCTCACATTGTAACTGAAAAGCCTCACTGTGACCACAGGATTTAACAACCGCAATCGCTGCGGGGCCTGAGGGAAAGGAACAGGGAGGTTAAATCCAGGAACTCCGTGGCCTTGGCTTTTCTCGGTGCCCATCAGCAGGAGCAATGGAGAAGTTGTGCAGTGAGAGCTCTCTGCCAAACCAGAAACCACTTACGGGGGCAAAAAAGGCTGGTTTCAGAGCTGCTTCTGCTACAAACCCCGCTTAAATTTAACTATTGTCAGCCAAGGCACCTTCCTTTAAAACCAAAGTCTTCCCCCAGTGTTTAGTCCCAGCTAAAAGACTGAAAACAACTTATTCAACTGGTTTTGAGGTGATAAAGGCGAAATATAACCACATCCTTCATAGTTTAATCAAATAAATAAATACATAGTTCTTAAAAAAGCCTTGCTCTGCTTGTTTTCTCCCAGATAACCATAAACAAGTTAAAACTCTGACTTGGAACGCAGCTGGTGCTTACTTGGGATGACACATGGGCCAAGTCTGAAAAAAACAACCATTTGGACTGCGATGAATTGTATTTTTTTAAAAAAAAACACTTGTGAGCCTACTCTCTTGGGCTGGACTCACTCTGTCATCTGGTTTGGGGCGAACTGCACGGAGCAGAGCGGAACCAGGCGCAACAGCTCAGCAGCTGCAGAAACAACTACCCATTTTTTGTGAAGTTAAATAAAAAAATAGCACAGCCCAAGAGCCCCGTATCTCGCAGAGAGTTGGAAGGGAAGCTGCGTCAGGCATATCGCGCCTAAGGAGGGAAAAATAAGCCAGGTGAGGGCAGCAGGGCCAGGCTGGGCACAGAGAAAGAGCTACAGGGAGGGAAGAAAAAACTCCAGGATGATACTTCCGAGGTGGTCAGACTTGTGGGCTGGATGGGAACAGGTCCCTCCACGACTGTGACTGGGAGGAGCGGGTCCGACTCGGTCCCGTCAACGAGGGAATGAAGACACCGCTTCAAACCCGGCCAAGATTTGAAGATGAGCCCAAGAAGGCTGCCAAAGGCTGTGGCAAAAAGCAGGGAGAGCAGGAGTGCAAAAAAATGTGCTGGAGATGAATCCCCAGCGGAAACCAGTGGGTTGTTTATGGCTTCAGATGTTGACTCCAGCCAGGGTGGACTCCTGTGATGTGGCTGGAGAATTAAGTCATGGTTGCAACACTGGCAGCTGCTTCCTAAGCATCCGAGAAACTAAACCTGGTAAGATGGGCCAGAGCTTGCCATGTGTGGATCTCTTCTCAAAAGACAATCTTTATTCAAATATCTCTATTTGAGATATGTTTTTGAAATATATACATACTTTTAACTGTAAAAAAAAAGGAAATTTTATAAGTCTAGGTAAATAGCTACATTCCCTTTTGAACGACATCCTCTCATCCGATCTCTTTTGCATGTATTTAACAAAAAAGTACTTTCTTCCTAGATAGATGGAATAAATTCTCTTGTAATCTTTCAACAAACTTTAGACATACGTTTGCTGTAACCAGAACAACAAGGTGCCTGCAAACGCCATTTCCCTAGAATAAAACTAATTCATAAGGAGGGAGTGGGATGTTGGAAGCTTTATTACAGAAGAGAAAAAAGTAACAATTTAAATCTATTATGGGTGAATCTAAATTAAGAAAAAATTCTTGACAGGCTGAGAGAGCTGGGGTTGTTCAGCCTGGAGAAGAGAAGGCTCTGGGGGAGACCTTAGAGCAGCCTTTCAATATCTGAAGGAGCTACAGGAGAGCTGGGGAGGGACTCTTTGTCAGGGAGAGCAGTGACTGGACAAGGGGTAATGGTTTTAAGTTGAAAAAGGGGAGATTTAGGTTAGATATTAGGAAGAAATTATTTTCTGTGAGGATGGTTGAGACACTGGCCCAGGTTGCCCAGAGAAGCTGTGGCTGCCCCGTCCCTGGAGGGGTTCAAAGCCAGGCTGGATGGGGCTTGGAGCCACCTGGTGTGGTGGGAGGTGTCCCTGCCCAGGGCAGGGGGTTGGAACTGTTCCTTCCTACTTGTATGAATGTAGTGCAAGCAATCATTGGAGCACACACAGTAGCTTCCTTTATCCTTCAACCTATAAAAAATGCCCTGCTCAAGTTGTCAGGTTGATAATTATACATTTTTATTATTATATATTACTTTTGTGTATTATTATATATAAAATGTATGTTATTATATATAAATAGGGTTCAAGTTTCTGATTGTTGCTGAGAATGGAGCTCAGGAAATCCCTGCCCACCCTCTCCATAGCAAGAGCCCAGCTGCAGAAGGTGGGATCCCGACTAAGGCACCGCTTCCTTACCTGGTGGGATCTTGCAAACTGTTGCTGGGTGCCAGCCATAGCGCTGGTTGCAGTTGGGAGACTGGACAAAAATGGCACTGTCACTAAGGCACTCGGCAAACACCTCGCCTCCAATGTAGTAGAGTCTGACTCCTCTTCCTGGGAAACACAGGGCACAGGGTTTGGTTTAGGGCAGAACAACCACGGGCAAAATCCGCGAGAAGAGCTGGTGGAGACGCAGAGACCCTCTGCAGGAGACAGCTCTCAACAAGCAGCTCAGTGCTTGTGGAGAAAATGAAAATCACCTCTTTTGCCCCACTGAAGACTCCACTAGGGAGCCAGAAATCTGCTCCATGAGAGAGTTCAGCCAAGGCAAGAGGAGCAATTTATAAATTCAGAACTGCACTCTCCAGCCCCACCGTCAACCACAGCCTGGACTGCGTAAATTTACCACCTCACAGCCTGCACACCCCAAACGTACACCTCGCTGATATTTTCCATATGAACATTCTATCAGTTTATGGTTTTCGGCCACATTCAACAGATGGTTTCAAACATAACGCTTTCAAGCTTTTCTGAAAGTCACTGCAGCTGGATACGACTGTTTATTTGCTTAATGATTTGGAATTAAATTATATGACGTTTTCAAATCACTGCCTGTTGCTTGAGATGACATTGTATACAAGGACAAATGTCCATTTCCCATAGCAGTTTACACAAGCTGTTAAAATCTCAGTTAATAAAGAAACAAATTTCAGGAATACACCTTTGTTGCCCAAATAAACATTTGCTGTGGTCTTACACTCTTATTTGAATATCTTGCTTTTATTCTTCCACAGAGAAGAAGGAGCCTGCTGAATTTAAGGAGCGATTTCTGCATCTTCGTTGGATTTTGTGGTGCTAGGAATCATATTAAAACCAAGTAAGGAAATATCGTACTGTATGAAGTCGACTCAGGAAAATAGAGAAAAAAAATCAGGATAAAAAGCGGGTTCATTTTTGATAGAAGTCAGCCAAAAACACAGCAAAGGTCATTTTGCCTTTTAGTAAAATTGCATAAATTTGGGGGGTTCTAATTCACGCAAGTTTAACCGAAAACAAAATTGAATATTACCTTGAAGTATAAGCAGGAAAAGTGAAAATTGAGATGAGAATCAAGGAACTAAGTTTCCATGTATAAAAGAACAGTTAGAAACAAACCGGTGCAGGAGGGAAAAGGAACACACAAAGTTATCCCCAACATCCATCCACACCCAGAAAAGCGCACGTGAATGTCTAAATTCCCTGTTACACACAATGATTTTAGTGTTCCTTGGTGCATTTTTTTTAATTATACTTTTACGAAAAACTACGAATTTAAGAAAAAAATACAATTAGTGTTCCTTTCTGGAAGATTATCCTGCTGAAACACACTATACTGGTCTAAAACTGTCCAAGCCACACACCAATTCACAAAATTAAAAGCTTCACGTGCTTCCACCTTGAGAGACTGAAACAAGGAAAAGGGGAATTACCGATGTGTCGCCTCGTGAGCTCCACGGCCGCATTTCTGTTGACGTTGGACAGCAAACCCAAGCAGAAGCGTTCCGAATTCGAGGGGTCGGTGAAACCATCCACGGTCATCGAGGGCTGAGAGGCGTGGAAGGTCTCTCCCACTCGTTGGTTGAGCTCGTAGTAGGATATGGAGCACCAGAACGCCGGCTCGCAGTAGGTGACAGGCTGCAGATCTGCACCAAATATAAAGCAAAATGAATCACGGGCCCTCGGGAAGGAAAAGGGGGGTGAAAAAAGGCAACCGATTTGAAATATTGTTCTGCTTCACTCCCTGGGCTCACTTCAACCACCAAACTTTAACTACTTGACAGATTTCAATGGATCGCAGCTAAAAAGTTACATCACCCCCAAAACTTTTGGAACAAACACAAATAATCAAAGATCTTAGACACTTAGCAAGTGGGGTGTCACTTAACCATCTTCATACCTAGAGAAAGTTAAAAAAAAAAAAAAGTTTAGCTTTACTAAAAAGTGTGGGATCACTTTTAGGTAGCCAGTACCCTAAAAAGAGAAAAGGAGAGAAAAGGAAGAAACAGAAAACCTTAGAAAGAGCAGTGAATTTACACCAAGCCAAACTCTCCTTCTTTCTGACTCTGTTACGATCTCTCTAGCCCTGATGAAACCAATAGAGTTGTCTGCAATATCCTCTAAATTGTACATCAACAAAATGCACTGGCCAGTGAGAGGACGAGGGGTAACGGGCACAAGTTAGAACATGGGAGTTTCTACTCAAATGTGAGAAAAAATTGCTTCCCAGTGAGGGTGGCAGAGCCCTGGCAGAGGCTGCCCGGGGAGGTTGTGGAGTCCCCTTCTCTGGAGATTTTCAAGACCTGCCTGGATGCTCCTGAGTAAGATGCTCCAACATGCTCTGGGCAAACCTGCTTCAGCAGGGGAGCTGGACTCGTGATCTCTATGGTCCCTTCCAACCCTAGAAATTCAATAAAATTCAGTGAAATAGGCGTGCACACACCCTTCCCTGCCGGACTCTGAGAAGGGCTCTCTTTTCCCTGCTTTGGGAAAAGTTTTTCAGCCTGGAGAGTAAGAGAGGCCTCTGGTACGGATGGATTTGACCGTAGGGCATGGGCTTACTTAACACTTATTTCAGTCACAGCTTTTGCGTCAAGCCTTTTGTGGAGCAAACTCGGACAATGGATTTCCTGTCACCAAGGGGCTGCCTCGCTCCCAAACAACAATAGGCCTGCGACCGCAGGCCGGGCCCCTGGCCAGCGTCAACACCCCGACTCCCTTCCCCACCTCCACCTAACACTGGCAACTCTCTTCTCATTTTGGTTGTTTTCTGTATTTTCTCCAGTTCGTCGTTTCAGTCATAGAGGAGAGATTTGGAGTGTCTGTAATTTCCAGATAAAGCCTATGTTTGACTACTGAGGGAGGGGAAAAACAAATCCCACTATGTTGGTGCCTTGCAACACCTCCGTGCCTGTGAATGGGAAGATGAAACTCCTTAAATTCCTTTAATCCTATATATGACAGCTTCATGATGAAATACATACATTGCACCTCAAACAAACCTTGCCTCTATTGCCCTACTTGATTTGCCTCACAGTAGCTTATTGCCTTTCTAATTCTCTGGAATGGTATTTCTAATTCTCTGGCCACGGGATTTACGTCCAAAGTCCAGTTTACACAAAGTAAACTGTCTTGAAAGTTTCAGGTAGTTCTGGTCAAATAAAGGGATGCTAATACCTAGGCACTATTTTCCTGATGGTAAAACTCCAAATCCCCACCCCGTTCTGCTGCCAAGAGCTGGCTGATAGTTTGCCTCATTGCACACTGTTGTGTTTCTTTAAATTGGAAGGGACCTTAAAGACCATCATCTTCCACCCCCTGCTCTGGGCAGGGCCACCTCCCACCAGACCAGGTTGCTCAAAGCCCCATCCAGCCTGGGCTTAGAGACCACCAGGCTGAAGATCTCATGGGCTGCTCATGTTTTCACCTACTCTGCTACAAACAGCTCCTTACTTTAAATACACCGTCTACGAGGCACAGAGGAGAGACAGATAATGACAATTTTGTCATTTGCCAGTTTTAAGAGTTGCTCAGCCACATACCATTTCATGTCATTTATTATTTTGCAGCTCCCTCAACATGCAAAAATTTACAATACCATTTCTAAGAGCCAAGAAGCTCTTCATTTGTGGAAGCTCTTGCCTGAGAGCAATACATGTTTGCTTTGCAAAACTTCAAGCTATCTTTTAATGCTTTTCTGATGTCTGCTCCTCGGACTACAAAGAGATTCCTTGTGGTTAACCAGCTTCACCTGCTCCTGCTTAGGTTTTTTTTGTCACCAGACAGCACATTAGGCATCTGACAGACCCATCAGCTCCACAGCCCCCCCTGCAAATAACCAGTGTCCTCCTTAGAAAGGATACGCACTGGGGCCTCTTTCCTAGAAACTCCTTTCTTCCTTATGTAAGGCAGATGCCACAGTCAACTTGCCAGGTTGGTTTTGTTACACGTAATTGGCTTTTTATTTTTAGCTTGGAAAAAAAACAAAACGCAACGCTAGAATTTCTCATCAACTCCTAGGTAGCACACTGGGGCATAACGCATTCAAATGAAAAAAAAAAAAAGAAAGAAAGAGGGAAATAAAAGTAACTCAACCATGTATTCTCTTCTTAGGCTTTAATGGTTAAAGCAAATAAAAATTTAGTGGCACTGTGGCAATATCTTCCATGCTTAAAAAAAAAAACCAAAAAAAACCCAGGAAAAAATCCAGAAGAGACAAGAAATTCCCCCTTCAACAGCCCCAAGACATCCACAAGTCAGCCAACGACTGACAAATTTTGGAGCAGTGTCAAAAGTACCCTGTGCCAGGATTAAAAGCATATGTAAACTTTATGGCTATGGTTATTCAAGAGTAATCTCGAGTGGCCTCTGTCTGCTGGCTTAATGAACACTTAGAGAACTGATCCTGCAGCCAGCCCAAGCTGTGAGAGCCTTTTATGACAGACCGTCGAGAGCAATTTCCAACAGGGAAAGAGCTCAAACTGATGAAGATCACACCTTTTATGTCTGTAGGTATGAAAAGAAAAGGTAGACCCATTTGAGAAGATAACAGAGGCTCAGAGATGGCCACAAACCCTCTAATAGTAAAGCTCTAACTGCTATTCTTTCTTCTTCAGCATCTCTCCTATTTATTGTCTACAGGTTATGGGGTGAATCAGTGAGAGCTGTGGCCTCTCTGGGCCACGGAGATGCTGGGAGGATGGGCTGAGAGAGTTGGGGGAATTCAGCCTGGAGAAGAGAAGACCTTAGTGCCCCTTCCAGTCCTTCAAGGGGCTCCAGGAGAGATGGGGAGGGACTCTGGATCAGGGAGGGGAGCCCTAGGAGGAGGGGGAAGGGTTTGACACTGACAGAGGGGAGATGGAGCTGAGATGTGGGGAAGAACTTGTTTGGTGTGAGGGTGGTGAGAGCCTGGCCCAGGTTGCCCAGAGAAGCTGTGTCTACCCCATCCCTGGAGGGGTTCAAGGGCAGGTTGGAGGGGGCTTGGAGCAACCTGGTCTGGTGGGAGGTGTCCCTGCCCAGGGCAGGGGTTGGATCTGAATGGTCTTTAAGGTCCCTTCCAACCCAAACCATTCCGTGATTC